>NIPM01000063.1:278372-364806 GCA_002738285.1 Holacanthella duospinosa
GGGGGGAGAGGGCAGGAGAATCGACTCATAAGAATGAACAGTAAGAATGAACAGTACACAAGACACTAACAAAACACGAATTTTTCCAAAAACAAAACAAATGAGACTTTTCCACACACGACACTTTTCCACACGAATCTTTCCCACACACTGAAGAGAAAAATGTAAACTTGAATCAATGATGTCGTGTACGTATTGTCAAATTAATATCCATCCAAACGATTCCGCTATTATAATTCTCGCTTTGAAAACCACATATGTAAACTTCGTCAATATTGGAGACTGTCAATCATAGGTGAAGAGATTACATGATTAAAAATTTACATTTAACTACAACTTATTAAAATAACTATATTTATAAACAAATTCAATAAAAAATCACAGTCATCGCAATCTACTTTTTTACTTATTATCTATGTTGAAGGGATACTTTGGTTAGAAAAAAAAATGTGTAAATATTATTGACGTTATTTCAGAATTGTAAATTGTCAATTAATATTGAAGTCAGAAATATAAAAATTTAATATAAGTCAAATAATTGCACAAAAATTGAATGGAAAATTTTAAGCACCATTGAAAAAAAAATCAAAAAATTGTTGTTTAAAAATTTGATCGTAGCTCGAATAACAAATTACCGATTATTTCCTTTTTAGGCAAATTAAAATTACAAATTACCCATTACAAAATTGTAATTAGATCAGGAAATGCGATTACTTGTAGTGCTAATAAACTTTTTCCATAACCATCACCCAAACTTTTGCTTTTTCCAATTTATTTACGAAACCGAAACAGATGTCGAACCGAAATAGATTTAAACTTTTTGAGACAGGAAAATGAGTTTAGCAAATTGAAAGTGAAAAAGAAACATACTTTACCATCCAATTTAATCGAATCTCCACCGAACCTAATTTTTGGTGTCGCCTAAGTATAAAAAATTAACACGAAACAACCAGCTAAAAATTAGTCTAGTGAATAACGTCATCTGTTTCGAAATTTTTCGTATTTCGAAAACCAAAATATATAACTACAAGACTTTTATCCTAGTACCCTCTGTTTCAACCGAAATCGAAACTAGGAATCGACCGATGTCAACTTTTTGGCCGATGCCGATTTCGGCCGATTTAGAAAAAAATAATGCCGACACCGATATAATTGGCGGCCGATTTCATTGCGTCATAATTTTAGAAGAGTGCCTCACAGTAATAGGATGGTCAGTAATAGTAACATGGTCCGTGGTGAGGGAACAGGAGTTCCCTCCCGTCGTCCTCATCATCCCGTTCCGGCGTTGCTGTACCCCTTACCTCAAGATAATGCAACAAGGATGGTAACAAGATACCATCGCCTCAAAATCCCTTTCTTTTCTATTTTAAAGTAAAATCCCTCCCTAGGCTAGGTTTTTTCTTAAAACTATTATTATTACTATTTATATAATTTTTATATACGATATAGGGAGCGTTGTCTGGAGACAACGCTCAGATAACTTTTCACTGAGTAGAAGAAAACAAGTTTTGTTTCTTCCTCCATTTTGGAATTTATATTTTTATTAATTATTATATTTCTATTAATTAAAAGTAAATTAAATTCATTTATTAATTTATTTCATTATTTAAATTTAAATTAATTATTCCTTTGATTGATTGGTCATGTGGTGACCTCAGTGACCTTCTCTCCACAGGACTATTGATCATCATCATCATTATCATCATTCTTTGGACCTCACATCCAACATTACATCCAACAGTGGTCAGTGGATTATCACAAGTCATCTGTAGTAGGATTTTTGCAATTATTGAATTTCATTTCCAAACATCTCTAAACTTAACTGCTGTTAAATAATCGTTTACGGATAATTATCGATTGAGACAGACGGACAGACCTAGCGGGTGGCTAGCGGATGGACCGCCAGGAGCCTCCAAGGCAGGCGAGCGAGCGGGCGGTCGAGCGAGCGGGCGAGCTAACGAGCGGGCGGGCGAGCGGGCGGTCGAGCGGACGGGCGGTCGAGCGAGCGTGCGGGCGAGCGGGCGGTCGAGCGAGCGGGCGGGCGGGCGAGCAGGCGGTCGAGCGAGCGGGCGGGCGGGCGGTTTATGAAATGTTTAAGTTCCAAACTCATCTCGATATAAGTTGATAGAAAGTCACTTAAATTGTTAAATGATAAGTGATCCCTGTTGGAAATTTGATCCTGAATCGAATGCACTAATTCCAAGTCCTCTACGTGGTCACAATATTATAACGGTTCAGCTTACCTTTACTGCTAAATCGTTCACCCAGCCTATCAGTTCTAAATCAAAAACTTAAAAAAAATTTAAAAAAATAATTAAACTAAAAACAAACTTTAACAAATAAACTCTAAGTTAAAGATAACAAAACTTTACTTTGAATTAGAGTTTTAACCGCTCCAATCCAAACTCTACTGTTGGCCGACTACTGACCAACAGAACCACAAAGCAAGCTTTAACCAACAATTCAAAATTTTTACTAAAAAAAATTCTACTCAAGCCAAATTGATTTTTGCAATAATTTAACTTTATTTTAAAAACAATTAAACGTTATTGTTTACAAAAAGAACCTCTTCCAGCCCGGACTAATCGGCGTTCCATTTCAGCTTCACTGAAATGGAATACTGGACAACTGGTAACTAATCACACAGAAACACCCATATTTATACTAGAGAATCATATATAAGGGCGAACCACAAAGTAACCATCACTAAGAAATAAAAACATAGTAATAGAAAATTCTGTTTCATAAATGTATATTCATGTATAATTCAGTGAGTTTTTCGTGTCTGACGCATAAATTCTCTTAAACTAAGCAATTTAGATATAGGTTAACCTATTACAGTTATCATTGTTATTTATTGGTGATGTCACTTAATTAGATTACTTAGATCACTTAGATTTTTATTAAGGTCAGAGGTCAAATGTTCGAGTTTTTGATTTTATAATGAAAAATGGGAAAAAGAGACAGGGAGAATACAGCAAAAAAATTGTCATATAGTTTCTATATGGCATTTTTTTGGTTTGAGAGATGGAATGTGAAAGGCATGTTCACTCTACTTATAAGATTTTTTTATAAGTTTTTAAAACAACATTTTAGACATTACAGGATTACATGGTTGAGTGGTTATACCTTTTGAGTTTGGTGAGTTTGGTCGGAGGTTCAATTCCTGGTGGCCTGATGGTACTTTTTTCAATTTTTTCTAAAATGATATAAACAACATTGTCCTGATGCAGATATCAGGCTATTTAATTAATTTTTTCTCCAAAATGATAAAAAAAACATGATTTATTTAATGATATCATTTACTTAAATCAAACCATCTTGTTAATTTGTGTGCAAAATTAAGACATATAGGGAAACCTATAATACACTTTCGTTAGATTAATTTTAGAAATTTATTGGCGTTATTTTCATTGAGGTCAAAGGTTACCCGACTGACCTTTCATAATAAAGTGAAGTTTGCTACAAAGTTGCATGGGTTAACTTAAAAGGTTTTAAAATCCTATTCATTTCTAAAAAATCAGTTGGTTGGTGATTATGGAGTAAGAGCTTCGGTAAATTTACCCAATGAATTTTGGGTAAACTTGGCATGCGACCCAAATATATTTGCGTGAACTTGGCTTACGACACAAATATATTTTAGTGAATTTGGCATAATTCACCCAAAGCTCTTAGGCTTAACCTAACGTATACCCCAAATATTTATGGTCAATTTATACGACCCCAATATTTTTTGGGTGAAACTGACATACGACCCTAATTTTTTAGGGTAAACTTAATACTATATTTAATGAGGGGACATGGCATACATGCATACATGGGCGTTTGTGGTTCGCCGAACCTTCCGAACCCGAACCTAGTCCAAAAAATTTCTGCCGCAGCGTACCCGAACCGAACCTCGACTCTATCGAACCGAGCCGAACCCGAACCAACTTCAAATTTTACTTTAGCGCACCATACCCGCACCTAACCTCGACTCTGTCGAACCGAACCGAACCCGATTCTACTTTAATATTTTACTCTCTCGAACCGAACCCGCACCGAGCCTCGACCCAATCGAACCGAACCGAACCGAACTNCTCTATCGAACCGAGCCGAACCCGAACCAACTTCAAATTTTACTTTAGCGCACCGTACCCGCACCTAACCTCGACTCTGTCGAACCGAACCGAACCCGATTCTACTTTAATATTTTACTCTCTCGAACCGAACCCGCACCGAGCCTCGACCCAATCGAACCGAACCGAACCGAACTACGTACCTGTCGAACCGAACCGAACCCAAGCTAACTTATAATTTCACATTTGCCTTGATGAAGGGGCGTAGTAATTATAATTCACTTTGCGACCCAGGTTCACTTTGCACTGCTCAGAAATTTTTATACATTTATAAATTCTACCGAAGTGTATCCGAGGTCGGGCAATGTTATCCGTGGACTTTTGATATTAGTCAGTTATCGAATTACTTTCATATTCAATTTAAAGTATATTTCAAATTGAATTAAAATTTCTCAACTTTCAACCCTTTCTAAAAAAAGCAGCATGAAATTAGTGAAAAATATTAACATGATTGCTTACAATAAAATTTACGTCAGTAATTGGTTTAATTTGTAGTAATTGAATTAATTTGAACAATTTGAATAAGTTAGGTTGTTAGGTTGTTAGGTTGTTATGTTGTAAATTTCTATTTTATTATTTTGATTTCGATTTTGAATTTTGTAAGTCAATATCCACGATTTTAAGGTGCTCAGCATTGCAACCTATAATCCCTAGTGGATCTAACTAAATCGAATCCAATTTTTCATTCAAAATCGAAACCGAAATTTAATTTCAATACAAATCGAAATTGAAATCCAACACTAGACATTCGAACTCAAAATTGAAATCCAACACTAGACATTCGAACTCGAAATTGAAATCGAATTTAATAACTTTCCCGCTTTGCCAAATGAAGATTAAAATTGAAATTTTGCCAATTAATCCAAATTGTACTTGAAATTTCGAATTCGATTTCGAATAATCGAAATTTCAGATTTCTATTTCGAACTTAATTACAAAGTAGGGGTCTACCAATAGCTTGCGTGAGTTGAGGTGGTAAAAATTTTCTCGTAACTTTTCGTAAAATTCAGTTGCGTAAAAGGCGGTCAATTGGTACGCCCCGGTAACTTTAAATATAACAATTTGTGTAAAAAACAAGTTCACTTCTTTGAAATGCATAAGAAAAGCAAAAAATCGAAGACAATTGACAGATTCTTCTTGAATGCCGCAACTAAACTAGCCCAACTAGACAGTTCAGAAGACTCAGATTCCACACATGAAGAGTTACTTGATAATCTTATAGAGGTAATTTGTATCAGGGATCATTTTGTAGTTAATTCAGAAATCGAATTTATAATTTTAACTGAAGCAACTCACCTCAATGACAAGTCCCATGTCAATCGTTTGCTTAAGATATTCTAAAATCTTCACATTCTCCGTATGACTCCACTTCCTAATCTTTGTTTCCACTACTTTGATCAAGTAGCCTTCGCCTTTTGACCTTATGACTTGTCACTTTGTCCATTTTAATCACCAAAAGCACCACAAATTAAAATATTTTAAACTTGAAAAGTGAAATGTCAAGGGAAAAGAAAGAAGACAAAGAGCAACTTACTCAAACGCACGAAAATAGTCAAGTCCCGGTTTGAGTAAAAACCGAGAGAGATTTTACGAAATTGTATCCTCTCTCATTGGTTAGAGCCACTAAGCCCATCCCACTTGAGTGAGATTGTGTAAAAGAGGAATTTTACACATCTCACTCAAATCCACGCAAGCTATTGGTAGACCCCTAGTGTCTTTCTCTTGATCTTTGATATAGTAGATGGAAGGAAAAGCAAAATAACGAGTACAAGTCTAGTAAAAGTACGTAATAATCAATTCAATGCCCTACCCTTGTCCCTACACGACAATCCGCAACACACGATCCACAGAAGACAATACATACTAAAATTCGGCATGGACGACGCTCTCAGGAACCGGTTCCAGCGGTGCGATATCACAATGTGAGATCACTGTTTTGAGCACACCAGCTGGCTGACCGATATTACTTTTGTGATATCAGGCTTATAAATGTTGGAAGAAAACACGAAAGGGCTGCGGAACCCTTGAGAGGCTTGTGATATACCACGGGAGGGCTGCGGGAACTCACGGGAGGGCTGCTGGAACTCACAGTTGGGCCGCGGAAACTCACGGGAGGGATGCGGGAAATAAAAGGAGGGCTACGGGAACCCAAAGGAGGGCTGTGGGAACCCACGGAAGGGCTGCGGGAACCCATTAGGGGCTGCGGGTGCGCACGGGCGGACTGCAAGAATAAACGGGAGGGCTACGAGAAACCAAGGAAGGGCTTCGGGGGCGCTGCAGGAACCCAAGGGAGGGCTGCAGAAACCTACGGGAAGGCTGCGGAAACGCACGGAAGGCTGCGTAAACCACTGTGAGGGCTAAGAGAACCCACGGGAGAGCTGCGTGGAGACAGCTGAGTGGTGTGGGATCCATGGGAGGGCTACGGAAACCAATAGGGGGCTGCGGAAACCAGCGTGCGGGATGCGGGTGCCTTCAGGAGGGCTGCGGGAACCAATGTGAAGACTGCGGAAAACATCGTAGGGCTATGGCAACTTGCGGGAGGGATGCGGGGATCAAAAAGAGGGCTGCGGGAACCCACGAGAGGGGTGCGGAAGCCCAAGTGAGGGTTGTGGAAACTTACGGGATGGCTGTGAGAACATACGGGACGGCAGGAGGGACCCATTGGAAAGCTGCGGGAACCCGAAAAAAGGCCGCGGGAACCCACTTAAAGGGCTGCGGGAACCCACGGGAGGGGCTGTGCGTACCTCCTGATTTTGATTTCAAATTTGTATGATCAAAAAATGTATACTTCTGTGGTTTTAATTTCAAATTTTCATGCATGGCAACAATGTCTTCAGTGAGTCCATGATCTTACAAAAGTAATATCGGCTAGACCACCAATTCTGCGATTCTGATAATCTGGGCTCTTATGGAATATCCAGAGACCCAATTTCTAGAGCTTGACTCTTGACCCCTAGTGAGGGTGCCAAAATCATTTCAATAAGTTTAAGCATTTTTAGGCAAGTCATAAAATTTCAGAATTTTCTCAATAGCCGATTTCGTGCTTTTAAAGATCTGCCAACTATCCTACAAAAGTAATATCGCATCGTCCATGCCGAGTTAAGTACAAAAACAAAGCAATGCAGCAACAAAATACTTTGTAAAAATAAAAAATGGGTGTTCTGGCAAGTTATTGCCGTGCTCAGTGTCAGTGATAAACTAAAGTCTGGAACAATTAAAAACCGAGCCTTTGTAAAATTACCTTGCCCCATTTAATATCCAAACATTGGGGTTCGCCGAACCAGGTTCAGCTACAAACCGAACCGAACCGATTCCTAAGTACAAAAATTTAAGGCCGCACCGAACCCGAACTGAACCTATACCGTGTCGAACCGAACAGAACCCGTAACTAATTAAAAAATATAGAGCCCGTATCGAACAATGTTGGGTTCGGTTCGGGGTTCGATGGAAATTTTTCCGAACCTCAAGGTTTGCCGAACTTCAAACGCCCATGTGTGCATACATGCCAAATATATTATGGGTAAACTTGGTATACGATGTCGAGAAATTTTGGGGAAACGATTGCAAGTATATTTTGGTCCAAATTGGCATACGAACCTAACATATTTGAGTGAACTTGGCATACAACCCTAATATACTCTGAATGAAGATCGTACACGCCCACAATATACTTTGTGTTTAATTGGGATACGACCAATACTTTTTGCGTTAACATACCACAATTTTTAGAGTGAATTTGATATATCACCCAAATATATTTTGAATTAATTTGACATATGCACACAAATAATTTTGGTGAGTTGGCATATTTCTAAATAATATAATGAAACAAGGCGTTCGACTAGCAAAATATTTTGTTTGATTGGTTGACTTGATTGGCAAACGACTTCAATTCTTTGGATAGACTTAGCCAAAAACCCAAATATTTTTGAGTGAACTAGGCATAATCCAAAAGTATTCTAAGAGTGAACCAGGGAGCCAATCCGATTTTTTTTGGTTGAAGTTGGCAAACAAACCCAATATGTTGTGGGTTAGCTTGGCATACTACCTCAATATTTTTTATGAATTTGCGATACGGGTATGTACGGAAGGGATGATGGTCTGGAGGAATGGAGGCAGGGACAGCGATACAGTGACAGTGAGACAGTGAAGGGATATGCGAATAAGGAATTGAAGGGATACGGGCATGGTAGGGAGGGAGTGAGCATGGAGATGGATAGAGACAGACGGAGGGATGCGAGCAGAGACAGGAAGAATAGGGCATATACGAAAGGGATGCATGGTAGGGACGGGAAGAATACGGGCACGGAGGAAGGAGTGAGGGTATGTAAGGGAGGCTTACAGGCACGGTAGGGAGGGATGCAATCAGGTACCTGAGGGATGCGGACATGAACGGGGGGATTGTAAAAATGGACGGGAATGATGCTGGGAAGGGATGAGGGCGTCGACGGGCGTGGTGCGGGTATATTAAGTAAAAATTAATATAATGCTATTAATTTGGTTGGAAACGCTGACAATGAGCAAATCACAAGGCCAGTCATTGTGAATTGTTGGTATTTAATTATCTTCGCCATGCTTATTGACCGCCGAAGTAAAGGTAAATGTAAAGGTAACGACGATGCCCGAGTAAAAGAAACCTGAAATCAAAGTTATATAATCGCACAGACAAGGTAAATTTGTAGATGGTGTTAATAAATAGTTTACTATCAATTGCGTGTACAAGAAAATTTCTGAGTAGACTTAATTTGTAAATAGCCAAACATTATTAATTTTTCTTAGATATTTCCAATTTATGAGCGACTAACTCCCAGCCTAGATCTATGGATCATTCGTTGGACATCGGCATTGTCTTGGATGCAGATACCAGCTACGCTGAACCATGATTTATTTTACTTGGTACGGCCAAATCATATACCATTTAGTCAGACATCCAGCTAATTAACAGACGCTGCCTCTTGTACTTGCTTACTGTGTTCGAAATTTGCTACACCATTTTTTGTTAATCTGCTGTCGTTACTTTTGATGCAATTCCCGCGGTAGCGCTAGGCGTGCGAGCGAAGCGAGCAAGCGAGCGAAGCAAGCGTCGGCTAGTTATAAATAAAATCTAAGCAACATGATAAAAATAATACTAACTAAAAATGTGTGCAAAAATTATACATAATAATCTATAACTGCAACAATATAAAGGTATACCTCCAAAACCACAAGAAAGACATTTTTCAACAAAATTATTGAACAGGTTCCAGACTCATGTCGATATAAGTTAATAGAGAGTCACTTAAATTGGTAAATGATGAGTGATTAGAATTGGAAATTTTATGCTGAATCGAGTGCGCTATGTCCTAGTCCTCTATGTGGTCACTATATAAAGATATATTGCCAAAACCTAAACAAAGACATTTTTGCACGAAATTATTTAAACATGTTTGGATAAGTTTGCGGGATGGGCTATATCGCAGACTTAGGTCGGTGGTCGGTGATAAACTTAGGTTCATAAGGCAGTAGACTGTGGGTAATGAAAATACTTAGGTTCATAGGCTATGACAGGTTTCAACATGTTGGGATTAGCTTGTGAGATGTGTTAGGTTGACCTAACAACCTAACAACACTGCAAACTTAGGTCGGTGGATTACTTAGGTTCTTAGGTCCGTAAACTAAAGAATGATAATTCTTAAGGTGTTGCATTCCATGTATGCTACAAGAGTTAGGGTGTTTTATCGGTAAAATTATACTTTTGGGTCTTGAAGTTGTGGTGATCGTGTGGCCGAGTTCAACTACGAAAATGAGAATACTTATGTTCTTATGTGACTGTGCTGTAGGAAATACGCCAAAATAAATTTTGGCGTCTTGAAGAAAAAACTGTGTGCCGAGTTCAACTGTGAAGGATTTATCGCCCTATGCTACAGGTTCATAGGCTATGACAGGTTTAAACATGTTTGGATAAGAATGTGTGATGTAGCAACAATGCAGGCTTACGGCAGTTGTCGGTGGAAAAACTTAGGTTCACATATCCATATGATTGAGCAACAGCGCTGTCTTGGTGGTTGGTTGGTGTAAATATTTAGGTCGGTGGCTTTGAGAGTGGGGGTTGTGAGGGATTTACCTTGCCGTGCCATCTGCTGCTGTAGTTTTTGGTGGAACGAAAAAAAGTTGAAAGTTTTTCCTTTTGTCGAAAATGCACCCCAAATCATTACTGTCCATATTCCTGAATGCTGCTTATAGAATAATTGCTGTTCCTTGCTCAAATCATGCTAGTAACAACGAAACCCATCGGGACCATCTAAATTAAATTTTTTTCCAACACCGAAGACGATTCTGTTTCATTCCTTTCCCCAACCAACTTTTCCGTCACCACGCCACCTAGCTTCTTTACTGTGAGGTGATAAAAAGGGCTTCTTTTTTACAGAGTACTTTAGGGCGGCAGAACTGTTGCAAAATTTTCGAATTGTTTCCCCAGAGCCTCAACATTCAAAACTCGCCGGACTTCATTACAGGATGTTAGTTAGATATAAAATGAGAGTATTTTTCACTTTCGCCCTTTTGAATGACGTAGTGGGCTACTCCATTCTGGGTTGTGGGTTGGTGGTGGTATTGGGGATGGGGGAAGATGGAGTGAGAGTTGGCGGTGGAAGGGGTGAGAGATAAAGCTACAACAGTTAATCTTAATGTGGTTGTGAACTTGACGCGGAGAGGGTGTGAGCATCTCTCGTCTATTTTTTGTCTTTAGTTATAATCTCGTTGCATCTATCATTTTAAATAAATTCCCGATAGACAATTTTGTTGAATTTAAAACTTTTTTAATTATTTATTGTACACATTTCTACTTCAAGCTTACAATTACATGTAAATTTTATTAATATTTTGACTACTTATTCTTTGTTCACAAGTTTGACATTGTTTGCCATATTCCGAGTCACAAGAAATACAAAAACAAAGAGAATCAAAAAAGGAAGAAACAAGCCTGTCATTATTGTTATACGCCTTTTTTGGTCTTGTCTGTGATATATTGAGCGCAATACCGAATACTAGTGTTAAAGATGGTGAGCTGATGTAGCGCGGTGGAAGGTACCGGTGACCCAGAGGTCACTGGAGTTTAACACTTACGATGAATAACGTACGCTTAAAAACTCAATATGATTTAACAAGATATCGTTTATTTCTACCCAATTGATAACTCAATAAAAGTATGGATAAAGGATTAAGTTGAAATTGGATAAGCTCCAGCCCGATCCCTTGTCTCGCTTAAGAGTTCGCTTATATAGGCGAACTCTGAAGGGCATTCATGGATCCGGAAGCTCCGTGTTCGCTCCTGATTTTTGCTGGTGGGCAACAACCAACAACTGGCATTGAGTAATTAAAGGTTGCTAAAAAACCTGACCTTGGTCTGGTCTTACTAAGCAATCTTGTTTCAAAGTTAAAATTCGGTTTTTATCTAATCTCGCCTCAAGGTCCCTAACTACGACTCACTTACTCAAATTATATTTGAGGAAGATCGTCGTAGTTTCCAACCTTGAAGCTTGTGAGATAGGCATTAATTACAAATTAGACATAACATCCTTCTCAACTTACTCCTTTGTTTTTTGATTCTACTACTACTGCTAAGTTTGTTATTTAATATTTGTTACCCAAATATTTACTTAATAATAGAAGGTCTACGAGGAGGGTTGGTTTCCGTTGGGAATATTCGTACTGCTCGAGCAAATAATCCTCTTGTACCAGATTATGATCCAAATGCAGACACAACATATTTAGCAATGATGGACATAACAAACTTATATGGTAAATATTCCTGTAAATACTGTTGAATAAGTATTAAAATTTGATCGCTTTTAGGTACTGCGAGGATTGCTAAACTTCCTGAACAAAATTATCTAATGGTTTCATATGAGGAACTTGAAAGAATGAATGTAAATCCTAAACAGATTTTTGAGGATGTTGAAGACGATGGACATGTTGGTTATTTTGTCAAAATTGACGCTGAAATACCAGCAGAACTTCACGCCAAACTGAATAAGTAAGTCATTTTGAATTATTTGGTTTAAATATAATTGATTTGATTTCCTACAGATATCCCCCTATGCCATACAGAAGACTTATAAATACTGAAGAAATTTCTTCACATATGATGGATTTTGGTGAAAAAATTGAAGTGGATATGAATTCTTTCAAAACAGAAAGACTAATTGCAGATTTTCATATCCAAGAAAATTACGTGTGTCACTACCGACTTTTGAAATATTGGATGAAAGTTGGTTGTAAAGTAACAAAAATTCACTCAGCAGTAAAATTTATCCAATCTAACTGGCTAAAAAAGTTTATGGAATTTAACGCTGCGATGAGAAAGTTGTCCACCTCAAAAATGGAAGATTTGGTCTGGAAACTCTGTAACTGTGCAACCTTTGGTAAAATGATTGAAGCCAAAAGGAATCGTGTGAATGTCAAACTCATCATGGGGCGTGAGATGGCGTTGAAATTTAACTCAAAGCCCACAATCCAAAGTGTTAATATTGTTGATAAAGACTTAGTTATAATTCAACTAAAAAAACTTGCCGTAACTTTGGATCGACCAATTGCTGTTGGAGCTGCTTGTCTCGAAGTTAGAAAACTGATAATGTTCCAATGGTTCTACGACTATTTCCTCATAAAATATACAAATCTAGATCTCGTGTATACTGATACAGACTCGTTGCTGATGCTCATCAAAACAGACAATTTATATCAAGATTGCAAAGATAACGAGGGTGATATTTTTGATATGAGTTCTTATGATACCAACTATTCATATTTTGGACAGTATAACAGTCTCAAAAACAAAAAGAAACTGGGAACAATGAAGGATGAGTATGCAATGTGCGTTTTGACTCACTCTTGTGTAAATAAACCAAAATTATACACTCTCCGATATGTAAAAGACGGAACTGATTCAGCGACAGGACTCAACGTAAACACAGTAGAATTTAAAAAGAAAGGAAAAGGAATTCCACATCGAGCTTTGGACCGTGACTGCTTATTTGATGACTATGTGAATGCAATTGAAAACCCTATCCAAACACATGTCACAAGTAAATCTATCTGAAGTTTCAAACACAAACTGTACACAATCGAATCGACAAAGAAAACCATCAACGGATTTGATATTAAGCGTTTTATTCTTCCGGATAACGTTAATACATTAGCATTTAACCATATTGATATACAAAACCTTTATAGCTAACTTGAGTATACTATACAATCTTCAGGAAATATATTAGTACGTATTCTAAACCTGTCGTCTTGTTGTAAGTTTAAATCGATAAATAAATATGAATACTCTTTCCTCAAAACATTTTGATATGCTGTTTCAAATGCAGCATTTTTTCCCCACCATTTAACTGTCTGCCGAGACAATAGGCCTGAGTAGAATCTCTAACGTTTTTCATTAAAATCAAATATTTGCAATTTGTAGTTAGAAGTTCTCAAAAAATGATTGCGTGAGAAAAATTACACTAATATTCCTGTGATGGGAAGTTTTAGTAAATAGATTTCCAATAGTTTTTGATTTAGAAATTTCTGCTAGTAAATCGTCTAGAACAAATAGTTGTGGAGTATCTAATGGATCCGTAAAATCTTCTGGGAGTCCCTTGTGAAACTCTATTGAATGTACTTTTGATTTCAAATCATTGAAAAAATGTTCTTGATACTCAGAGTAGCAGTATGTAATTTTATTAATCATCTATAACCTCGTAACGTCTTTCCAAGATTCTACTTGTTAAAGTACTTTTTCCACTCTGAGAACTACCAGAAATTGTCATTGTAAACGGTGTAATTAGCCTATAATCAAAATCAATTGTTTCACAATCCATTGCAAAAACTACACTGCATTCAAATCCATAGTTGCACATCGTAATATATTATTTATTTCATTCAAGTTTATTAACTAAAACATTTCCAAGATATGATTTTTTAAATATTTGAAGAGCATTCAAATGGGGAATAAGTATTTTCATCGAATCCTGTTCCAAGCAAAATACAAGACCAATCGCGTCTTGTTTCCATGATGCATTCAAGGTTGGAACAACTTCTGGAAAAGGATCTATTACAAAAAACAAATAATAATTAGTAAAACGCGAAACTATCGCGATTAGCGCGATATTTCTACCGCAGAGCGATATTCCCTATAGCACATAGTGTGATATCTATCGCGTTATGCGCGATAAGACTATGCTTTATGGGTATATGTACGACCCAAAGGGTCGTAGGGCGGGCGGCACTCACCTTTTTTGGTTCCCATGAGTTGTTCCAATTTTTTCTTCCAAGTGGTAAGTTTAGCTTGCCAAGCATGCTTTATAATAGCATCTTGCTCAGTTAGAACTTCCATATTTGCTTCTTTACATAACTCGAGCTTATGTAGCTTTGCATAAATACCATGTCTTATATTCAAATTTGCTTCTCCCTTTTGTTTTTTTTGTATCTCTTCACGTTCGTTTTTCTTATGTTCCTGCACCATTCACTTTGCAGCAGCGCAAAATGCTGTTTTTTTCCATTTTTTTTGTTTTTTTCGCTCTTTTACTTGGACAACAGGGACCTCTGGTGATGCTGGTGGTGGAGCATAATGAAAAATATCATTCGAGAAATCGTTATTGAAAGTGGAAAAGTCCAATGTTGGTATATTTTGTTCAATTGAGTTATCCATGAGTTGAATTGGTTGGATCAATCAACCACCCGTAATTTTTTGTAATTGTTTCAATAAGGTTTTCCAATTTTATTATTGCCTGTTCAGAATCCAGCAAAATTTCAAATGTCCAAATCCAAAAAGTATGTAAATGATTAATGACGTGATTGCAAATGTTGGCACTCGCACTTGTCTTTTATTAATTTCTTGTGTGAGAGTACTTTCTTGTCTCCGAGTAATTTTTTCTCTCCCAGTATCTGTTTCGTCGTATGCAATGGATTCAGACATACTTTTTTGGAATGAAAATATTTTGACTAAAACTCTTGTATTTATAGGTAAATTTTTGGAAAGTTTAGTCTTCGACAAAGTTTGATAAACATGTTTTTCTTTGTCGAAAACAATCGTCGAAGCCTTCAATCATTGTTTGAAAACGTTTGTTCTTAGATTGGGATCAAAAAACATTGAATTGATGACAAACGTTTTTCTGAAAGCGAGGTCGAAAAACAACTATCGAGGTTATTCATTTGAGAACGAGGTCAGTTCTTGTGTATAAAAGCAAGTCTCATTTCCTTTTGAGTTATCCAGTTTACTGTTCTCTTTACATTTGACTACAAGTCTTCTTACTTACTAGCACCTCAAACTCTAGCAACTCTGACTAACAACATGGACGACACAGAGCTAGCGCAAGAAGTGGAGTCTGCATAAATTACTTCTAACCGCTCTTCAGATTCTGAGGAAGATAAAGATGGCTATGAAAGAATGCGACGTCAAGATAAAGAGGAAGCACTACGCTTTCAGGAAAATTTTACTAAAATGTTTAAGTCTATGAAGTTTGCAAATACACGCTTAGATAGGTGTCCAGGATTCAAACTTGTCAGGAAACCTTCAAATAATTTGGAAGTAGGACTATTTCCGTTACGGGATTATGATCCAGAAACAAGATTTCTATACACAATCTTGTGTAATCACGCTCCTTGTAATTTATCAAGCGAATACGACTATTTCCTCTGTCGTGTTGTGGCGGATGGGATAATCACTTCCAGTCAAGTTGAATTGTTTCGACCTCGTGCAAGACACAATGTACATCCAAGTGATGTAGACTTTGATTCTCAACCTCGTTACAGAGAAGGTGTACTTCCTGCAAAATGTTGTGGCTTTCAGTTTACTTATGGTGTACAAATAGAGAGTGCTATGGATAACGACCATCGAGCCATTTTTAGTGGAGTGACTGGAAACCACACAATTGGATCCCATACACTACACAATGTACTCATCATCCCTGTGAGCGTGCAGGAATATCAAAATGAATGTTAATGAAGCTTTATGCTTCGGATTTATTGGATGAATTTTCTCCAGATAATCCACTCATGCAAGGTATATATATAAATCCAAGCTTGTTTTAAAAATGTTAACCGTTCTAATTTTTTTTTCTAGGTCCATTCACTTATATCCGATACAAGGGACTTGGAAATAGTTTAATTTTTTTTAGGAATAGAGCCGATTGCAATATTACACTTGTTCAATACAATAGAATTAGAGCAGGAAATGAGGATAGATGGATCTGGACACACGAGAGCATTGCCTTTGACTATGACATTGCTACTGAAAGCGCAAAAGTCTCTACAATAACACCAAACATGTGAACACTTACTCTCACAAACACAACAGTTGAAAATTCTACTCAAATACCTCAAACTACAAATATAACAGCAGTTCAGAATCGACTAGAACCTCCCATGACTCCCACAGAAATTAGGAATCAACCTGGATCAAGTAGTGTATCCAATCCACCTGGACCAAGTCGAAGACTAAATACATTAGATAATGAGGAATTTAGACTAAAATGCTGGTTTTCAAAAAACGGTTCGGAACCAGCGATGGTTAATATGAAAAGGTAAAATTAATATGATTTTTTATTTCAAAAATTTATCAATTATATCTTACAGGAATCCTAGAGTCTCCAGCAATGGACAAGATTTCTATGTTAATTTTATTATGGAGCACGATGTTCCTAAACTAATGAAGCAGTTATGTCGATTTTGGTTCAAAAATCGATTTGCTGCAGCAGAAATGCAAAACGTTGCACAATTTATAACTGAGCTGGTTAATGAAAATTATACGCCACCTACTCAACGAAGTCGTTTAGAATAATTTTTATACAATTACATTTTGTTTATTCACTTTTCAAAACAAAAAAGAAATAATAAATAAACTGTTCTTATGTAACTTGTATTAGTTATGCTGATTTATTTCCAAAGCTTTGCGTGAAATCATTGTAATTACTTTGATTCTAGTGAATTCTCAATTTTTTTAAGTTCTTCAATCAAATATTTTAGTTGATTTTGTCTGATACTAATCTTTCGTCTGGAATTTCCCAACTCTACTCTTGTTTGATTCTTCCATTTTTTCAAATTTACTACAGGATCATCCACAATACGTACGCAGCTATGACAACAGAACAGCTTTTGAAGTCTGAGATTTATACGAACTATGAGACACATTCTCAACTAATCAGCATTCTCCACTAATTCCTGATGGTAGTAACATCTGGGTAATATACCATTTGAGTTACGTATACGATAAGTAACTGGAACCGTGTTTAATATTTGAACAATTTCATATATCTCAGTCAAAGTTTGTAGAATAACCTTTTTCAAATGTTTGCTTTAAACGTTTTGCAAAGACTTTTGTCCCAATTAGATATACTTTTCTATTTCTTTTAAATTTTCTGCTCATGTACAATTGTTTCCAAACATCTGATACTACATCTGGAGTAACTGATGCTGGTGACCTCTGAATACTTCGGTGAAATGAATTCTGATATGCCTTTTCAATGTCTGGAATTATATGTACAAATCGTTTTGTATTTTTTTCTGTCATAAAACGTTCGCTCCTCTGTCTTATTGTTCTTATAAATCGCTCAACGTAAGAAGCTTTAATTGGACTATTTGTGACAAACTGTTGAATATTATTATCCATACAATATTTTTTCATTTGGTTTCCCATAAATTCTGTCCCAGAGTCACTTTGCAGTCTAAGGCATTTACCTCCCGATCGTGAAATAATTTTGTCTAGTGCATCACGAACTTCAACACATGTTTTCCGTCGAACAGGTTCTAACCAACTTATTTTTGTAAACGGATCTAACACAGCTAATATATATCCTTTCTGATAGTTTGATTTTCTATATTTTTGAATATCGATGAGGTCTACGAAAAGAATTTATTAGCAATATGCTGTAGTCATTCAAACTTTTTTATCTTACCCATTCCAAATTGATCAAATGGTGCAGAGGTATACACGAATCTTTGTGGTATTCTTTTATTTGAAGGATGGTGGAGTGCATAATCCTTTGATTTTTTTAGAATCTTTTGAACATTCTTGAAGCCTGTAAATTTATTTACTTTGAAAAAGTTTGAAGCTCCTGAATAACATCCTGGATTTAGAGTGTCTAAATATGTATCCACTATACCAGCGTCCATGACGAGTGTTCAACTAATGTTTATTTAACTAATTCCTTCTTATATAATGCATTGACTATGCTTCTGCTGATTTAGTCTACCTGTTCTGACCACCATGACCAAACGTATTAAAAAGAATGTGGGGTTCTTACGAACTATCAGTAAATCTACACCTGCTAAGTGGAAAGCATATATACGTGCTGCAAGTGCTGATTACCTCAAATCAATTCTTAACGTTGCAAACAAAAACGTTCCCATAAAACATTGCGTACTCAAGAAATTGAGACCATACAAAAATATTCTTGAAAAACTTGCTTTCAAAAATCCTTCCAGCCAAACAAAAAAGAAATTATTGTTACAAAAAGGAGGGTTTTTACCTGCTTTGCTGTCATCTGTTCTAGCATTTCTTGCAAGCCAACTATTAAACTAACCATGGTTAATCGAATGAGACTTGTTCCAGAACACACCTACAATAAACTAATACTTTTGGCACAAAAAGAACCCGAACATTCATCTTTTATTCAGAAAGATAAAGAAACAATTTTGCATTAGAATATACCAGATGATTTAAAAATCTTGTTGTATCAAGAACTGGCAAGGAATCTGGCAACAAAGTAAAGAAATATAAAAAATACGCCCGTTCTGGCAAAGAACATACTTCCAGAATTACCAAAAATTAAAAATGAGTTATTGGAAACCATGACTTCCGTAAACAACTTTGATGCCAATCCATTCAATAAAATTGTAAAGAAGCTTAAAGGTAGTCGCATCGCTGGAATATTGGATTATTTCAAATCATTGAATATTGTTCCAAATAACGAAATAGAAATTATTATTGACGGAAGAGTAATTCCAGGTACCGAATATAAACAAATCGTGTTGGAACTTGCTAAAAATAAACCACCACAGTCAATTGGAGGCATGGAAGAAGTACTCGAAAAAATTATGCAATTCCCAGCCAAATCAAATGTTTTTGGAAGGGCTACTCTCTCTGCTTTGCATACACAAAGCGAAAACTCATTTCCAGTTGAGAAAATTCAAAAATCAAAAAGAGGTAGGAATACACGTTGGATTACTATTAAATAATATATTTTTTACAAATACAAAATTGATAAACTAATTTCTTTGTTGTTTTACATTTAAGTTTTTTCTTAATAAATAAATTTTTAACAAAATTACTAACAATTTTATCATTTCGAACAAAATCTTTAGTGAATATACAATATAGAGAAGACATTGGACATGAGTTGAGTCTTTTATACATAAAAAATATCACATAATGTCCACACTTATTTGAGTTTGGTCCTTGTATACACAATCTATTTTCCAAAACTGAAGTATTTAACAATTTTACAAATTGTTGGAAGTATGAAGAATAATCCATTATCCCTAACCCATAACTACAAAAAATTCTATTTCTGCACCATATCTTTTTACAAATAGACCAACCCAATGTTCTCCTTCTTTCAGGCTACTATGGTTATTAACGCAAAGTACCAGCGGATATCTTTCAATCTTGAGTTGTAATAAATGAACACATGGAATAACTTCACATTGAGCATTCTTCCTTCTTGCTAAAGGTGCGAGACAATTATAAATTTCTTGTGTATTCATGATTCCTTTGAAAAATCCTTAAAATATACCTGTTTATCTGCATTTATATATAACATCGATTGGTAATCAGCATATTCTACAACGCTGATTGTGCTGGTGAGTGCTGTCTTGAAACGTAGATTAATAGCAACGTTACCAAATTTTGAAATGGTAAAACTATCTCTGATCTGTCTCAAGTTCAAGACATTGAGAATTTTACCATTTGTGAATTCACTGAGCTTGATGTCTACTCCAGTATCGCAATTTGCAATTCCCAGATTTTCAAACAATGAGAGGTAAGTCAATACTGATTTGCCTTCAGCGATATCGAGATCTGTAGATTGCTCTGTGACTCCCTCCCCATTCACTTTAACACTAATGTGTGTGAGACCATAATCTCCAAAAGATAAAGGATTTGTAGCATACGAGCCATGTAGGTTTGAACTTGGTACCAATCCAATAACAATTCGGTCTGGGAGATGTCCCGATATCAAATTTTCATTTGTATTTTGAAGTGTCCCTGATGGGAGTGCATATGTTTTCATATCTACGTTACGATTTGGATATACTACTGGATTTCCAGCTTCCAAATTTTTCAAATGTGCAAGTTGTATCGACGGTAAGAGAGAATGTTTCTTCAAACACTTTAGCTTCCATTATTTGGAATTTTACGTTTTGAGCAGCACTTCCTTCACATTGAATACATTAGAACGATGTAGCTGGATTCTCACATCTATTCCAGGTATTAGATATCTGGGTTGAGTAAATTATTCAGTTTGTAGTCTTCCAGCCATTTCAAATATTTTACTTTCATCCACCATGTTTTTTCGTTTAACCCAACCAGGATTTTCAGTACTTATTTCAGATTCAGTTTTAGTAAACACCGCCTCACCAATACTCTTCACATAATTTTTAGAGTAACCTAAAAAGTTTTCGATGTAGGCTCTGTACGGATAGTAGCTATATTTGCTTGTTATTTCCATCTCATTCAAGTAAATACTCACTTTGTCAATCATACTATGCAAAAAATTGTTTACCGGCGCATAGTTCAATACGTTCATATCTGTAACTTTTGGTAATGCTGTACCATCTTCTCGAGTAAGTTTGCCGCGTATGTAAATTTTTGACTCTGCAAAGTCAAGATATTGAGTTTTATTTCCTCGAATAAAAAATGTGATAGGTGCAGTTCTGCCAGAAACAGAATTTATGGGATGAGATTCAAAAATTGATGTTGATTGAATAGTTATATCATATCCAGGTTCTTCAAATATTGCAGTTTCACTCCTTACAAAGTCAATACGCTGCGTCTTTGATTTTCGAGACATTTTGTTAGTCAAACACAGATGAATGCTTTTGTCTTTTTCTTTTCCTGGATTTTCTACTGCTTTTTTTCAATTTTTTTGATTTTCTGATGACTCTTCTTCGTTTTGATTTACCTATTTTTGTCTTTTGTTTCCTTTTGATACGTTTGCGACGAATCCCACTTCCAGACTGAGCTACCAATTGTCTTTAAACTCCTTTTAATGCATCAAGTGTATTGTCTTTGACACTATCCATAACATTTCTATTATTTTCAAGCACATCAACTGCAATATTTTTCAGCGCAGCTTTTGCAGCTCGAAAAAATAAATTTTTTTGCAAATGGTGGCAATTGTCGTCCCAAACTTGCAACAAATGATCCAAACCCTGACCCTCGCTGTCTTATTAAATTTGGTTTGTAGAATGCAAGATGTTCTGTAAAACCATTTCCATATTGAGGGCTATAAAGTCTATCAAGACTCAACTTCTTCATTAGTGTACATTCTAATATTTCCTTTGTCGAAAGTGTAGTGTCGCTTGGAATGTTCCAATTGACAATGGGAGATGATCACCACTTTCACTTCTTATATACATATGAATATAATCAATGTAGTTGATGGATAGTGGAGCATATTGCAAATGTTTGAATTCGTGAGTTGTTACTATTCCATTTGTTCCAGAGTAGTTTATAATACGAAGTATTGGGTCCATTTCATTACCAATGTATTAGGGTTCAACAACATTAGCATATACATACATCCTAGTTTGCCCATAGTTAAAGTGATGTGCAAAATCACCCAAGACAAAGTCAGTATTTTTGTTTCGTGACACAGACTTAGTATTTAACAAACCCAAAATTCCTAACATCCTAGAATTGAAAACAACGTATTTTTTGTGTTCTTCTCCTAAATTCAAATATTTCATCGCAACAAATTTTCTTTCAAACTCAAATTTAAAAAAGTTATTGTCCGGTTGATAAAATGGAGTAAATCCGTAATGTGATGCACATCTTTTTCCAACGTTAGTAGTTTGCGTGTTGATACTTTGGCCATTGTTTTTGAAAACATTTTTTCTTCGTCAATATATCGTTGTTTCACATCTTCAATTTTATATTTTGTTTTAATAGATTCAAAATAAATGTTAGCTGGGATCATCTGAATTTCTCCAACTGATGAATACTCTTCAGTAACTTCCCCAACACATACAAATTGATCGTAAACTGAAACTATGAAAAGCAATGTTCCCGCTAGAATTGGAGTAAACGATGATTCTTGCAAAATGTTGTTGAGTATATTAGCAGGATATTTTGGCATAAGAATATTTGTTTCATTCGGTGTCTGTGCAAGTTCAAAAGGTACTTCAAGTTTGGAAAGTTGTTTAAGATCAAATATTTCTCGCTTTGTGTGATCATCGCGTTTTTGAATTCTTGAAACATTTAAATATTTTACAACTTGCGGCGTTAAAGTCAATGATCTTATGTTTGCAGGTGCCTCAACTTCAAAAGTTTCTACAAACCATTTGTCATCGCGATTTTGAATTCTAAAACCTGGATAATATTTCACTGTTTCCGTATTTAGTATATTTATAAGTTCTATTACGGTAGAAATATTTGTTGTAGCTGACACAGGTATCTCCGCACATTTTACTATTACTAATCCAGAATCTTTAGTTATTTCAGAGTCTGTTACATATGGAAAAATTCCTTCCTTGATTAGCGAAGAATTCATAAACTTATACGCGTAACTCACGTTATTTCCATAGTAATTTGTCTTGTCAAGAGGATAAGCAAACTCTAAACCCTCAAAACGTGTTGGAAGTATTATTCTCTGCAAATTTCCATATTCGAAACTCTCTAAAATTGGAGTATTTCTTTTCTACACAAGGCTGTTTAAACGTATATGTACATTCAGCCAAGGCAACTTCATATGCACTACTGTCTAAATTGAATGGTCTAGACAACTGATTTCGAAAATTTGACATGGTGTTAGTTGGGGAAAATGCTGGAGATGCATCACTTTGCAGATGTACGTAGAAATTGTCCATTCTCTATTGAGTGTAACTTGCTACTAACAAACAATCAATGTTACACTAGGTTTATATGATGTATATTTTAAAGATACATTTCATTCACTTGGTATGACCTACAAAGCATCCTACTGGTCTACGGGTTAATTGAAATTAACCCGTAGACCAGTAAAGAACATACTACTATTTAGTATGAAAATTTTAAGTGAATGGATGTGTATGTGAGGTTATTTAAATGATTTATGCTATGTATAATTAGGTAAAGAAACTTTTGTTTTACCATAATTTTGCCCGATGTTGGTGTAATGATTTATCTCCTGGACGAACCGTTCTGCTACTAGTGTTATACACCTTTTTTGGTCTTCTCTGTGATGTATTGAGCACAATACAGAATACTAATGTTATAGATGGTGAGCAGCTGTAGCGCGGTGGAAGGTACCGGTGACCCAGAGGTCACTGGAGTTTAACACTTACGATGAATAACTTACGCTTAAAAACTCAATAGGATTTAACAAGATATCGTTTATTTCTACCCAATTGATAACTCAATAAAAGTATGGATAAAGGATTAAGTTGAAATTGGATAAGCTCCAGCCCTACCCCTTGTCTCGCTTCAGAGTTCGCTTATATAGGCGAACTCTGAAGGGTATTCATGGATCCGGAAACTCCGTGTTCGCTCCTGATTGGTTGTTGCCAACCAGCAACTGGCATTGAGTAATTAAAGGTTGCTAAAAAACCTGACCTTGGTCTGGTCTTACTAAGCAATCTTGTTTCAAAGTTAAAATTCGGTTTTTATCTAATCTCGCCTCAAGGTCCCTAACTACGACTCACTTACTCAAATTATATTTGAGGAAGATCGTCGTAGTTTCCAACCTTGAAGCTTGTGAGATAGGCATTAATTACAAATTAGACATAACAATTATATGCTAAATTTGAATTGCTAAAGTCATAATCAATAATTTCATTCAAACTTCTACTTATTAATCTATTATACAAAAAGTATAGACAAAATTGACCACATACCGAACTATGTTCCGACTCTAGCTGTATAGCATTAAATGTAAAATAAATTTTTTTTTCAAATGAGGAAAATCAAGATTATAGTAATAGGGCTCTTTCCTGTACGAGTTTATAAACTCGATGACATTATTCTCAAGTAAGAAATATAGGTCCCAATGTTGGTTTGACTTATTTCTAAGATCTGTATTTTGTACAATAGCAATTGTGGGACTGTAGACATCAACAGTTGTCATTTTTCCATTGGCAATTACATAAGGGGTGACAAGGGTCGTAGGATCTAATGAGATGCTCCATAGTCGAAAAAAGGGTTGTCTCATTCATTTGAGTTTGAGGATGACCTAATTAAATTTACACCTTTTTCAATGGAGAGGAAACAAATTACATAAACAAACCAAAGCAACCTAGTCTAATTGACAAATATATTTCGATGACCGTCGATTTCAATTAGACTCTGAAACACTCTTAACGAGACCAAGTGGAAGGGGGATGTTGTCGCAGTCTCTAACTGTTGTTCCGCCTGTTGTAAAATAAATAAAAAAGACGGTTGATTAACTTGCGGTTTTTGGAATTAATCGATGACAATAAACTCGAATTTTCTTACCCTCATTGTCCCTACGCGTTGGGGTTGAAACTCTGCTCCTTGTTGGAACGGGCAGAAGATGAAAGATGTGAAATGTGAATCTCTTGGTGTAGTTGTCTTTGGAAATAGAATTACCAGGGGAATTTTCCCCTACAGCATCAGATAAAGTGTCAAATGCCAACTGGTAGAGATTCGAGTTGTACTTTACTATAAAGGATTTGTAAATTAAATTTTCTTGGTCACCTTTCAGAAGAATGGAAGAGAGTCCATTAGGGACAAATTTAAAAGGGTCTTTATTGAGAGCTACATTGAAACGTGTAGATTCAATTAACCCAAATATCGCAAACAGAGGCAATCGATTACTCCATAACACATCCGTATAGAAGGTAATGCAACCGGTAGGGATTTTTATACCACAAACTTGTGTAGTACGAATTGGGTCCTAAGCCTTTGAGCCTCGTGAAAATAAACTTTGATGATGTTTCAAAATCTGCTCATTCACTGTGAATTGATTACATTCCTCGATACTAAATGAGTAGGGGCATCCAGAAACACCTGATTTTGAAGTAGAAGAAGATTTCAAGGCAAACTCCTGGTTGCTTCGAATCAACTTGACCTCAATTGAGCAGCCGCTAGGTAAATATTGCTTCATTTGAGAGTGGATTGAAGTTTTCCGATGAGGTCAAACGTTTTTGACGTTTTTGACAATTCTAATCTAGATTTGTAACCAGCGTTCTTGTTGACATCAAACTCGTCATATGCGCTGTCGGGATAACAAACCAAAACTGAAAGTGCTGTATTCTGTTGACTTTCTGTAGTGGTTAGAATTTGTTTGATGACAGTTTTATAAGGGCGTAGCCCTAGATCATCCGACACCGAAACCCTATTAATGCTGACAATTATGTTCGAAAAATTCTAAGGGCCACGACATCCATAGCTTGTAACGCAGTTCCAGCGTTTGACAAAATCCTGGCCTTAAAGTATATGTAGCCATCGTTAAGACTATAGTAAGGACTAGTAAAATTAGGGATATTAAAGATGATTGGATTGTAGGAATTCTTAATAGTTGTCAAACTCGTATATGACAAATATGTGGAACTATCTACTGACACATCAGTAGAAGGGAGATTGAAAATATTGAGTTGGCATCTAAAGCTTTTTTGTCTATTGGCGAAAACAATAGCCTTGTTTTCCATTTATACTTTAAACCACTAACACGGCTCTGCTTCCCACACTTTCCCTTTCTTGATTTTTTTACGACTGACTTTCCCCTTTTGGTCTTGCGGGCCTTTTTATCACCAACCAGAGACTTTCCACGTCTATTTTTGACTTTCATTGATTTTCTTCAGCGTCGACCCTTTGTCTGAGACTTTTTACGTCTTCTGCCACCCTGAACCTTTCTACGCTTGGATCTCGTACGTTTTCCTGCCATACTATTCCTGGAAAGAGGAATCTGATAAGAAAACTCCAAAGGAGAAATTCCAGCATCTGCTGATGTACCTCCTCCTACCTGATTGGCAAGTTTTGGTTCACTTGCAGATTGATTTTGAGAACTTTCACCCTTTGGTGGTTTTAGTTCACAATAGTCTCTAGTACGCGTCATCTTTCTCATTACAGTAAGAAAACTTACAAGGAAAAAATATGCCTCTCGACAAACGTCAACTAATCGATACTGAGCGAGTTTCCAAATTTGTACAATATTATAAACGATTTCTCACATGCAAAACTACAACCTTACTAGATTCAGGCTTCAATATAGGTTGACCACCTTCTTCGTCTATTATTTCGATGCTGACATTTTGAATTGGAAGATGAGCCTTCACCGGAACATATTGTAGTATATCTGGTGTGTAATGAGCAAGCCCATTTGAATTTGCAGATTGAAACACTCTTAGGCATGGCAATAGTTTTCCTTGGAATGGCTGGGGTTGAACAATGTTTGAAGTGACAATAGTAAAATCGGACGTAATTCCCAAGTCGATATCAGAGTATTAGTTAAACTGCTGGTGTTGTTGAGAAAATCAAGTGTTTAACGGAACACCAAAAAGCTCTTGTAGAAAAGGAAAAAGTCTAACACTAAGTCCAACTCTACCTTCGTATTCATATTCAAAACTTTCTCCGTCATATACAAAGGAAGCTAGAAAGAGACCGATTCATTTCTGAAATCAAGTGGACGACAGTTTTTACACTTGGTTTTTTAACAATTACATCCTTCTTGTGCTCTTTATACACTACAAATTTTTAGTTTTCTTGTACGTCAATAATGTCGTAAAGTGTATTTGACTATGTTGCAGGTACTTGATGACGCTCGGATGAAAAGTTATTGTCACTAAAGCCCATTGCTTTA
The DNA here is from genome assembly GCA_002738285.1 of Holacanthella duospinosa. Lineage (NCBI taxonomy): Eukaryota > Metazoa > Arthropoda > Collembola > Poduromorpha > Neanuridae > Holacanthella > Holacanthella duospinosa. Next base: position 305,467 of record NIPM01000063.1, read on the forward strand.
GCATAGAATTCATTAATTCTAACCAGTTGGTCGTTGATACTGTTAATTAGCATAAGAAACTCGTCTCTTTCCGGAGCGGGGGTCACGAGCGTGTTTATATGAATATTCAGTCATACTCTTAAATCTCCTGTTTACGTTTTCCACCAAGAACAAAAGACCAAAAACATTTTTACTAAACAAATGTTCAGATCGAAAAGTGATCATTGTTTTGATAATATTGTCTTCGGGATTTACGAAAATGTTTTTTTCGCCTTTTCCCCAGGATTAATATATAGGTCACACAAGGCAACCTCGAGCAACTGTCGTTCTCCTTCTCCAGGAATTGGAGTGACGACTTTGATCAAAAATTTGCTTGTGGTGTTAAATGGGAAATATTCATGCGATGATTTATTAAATAGAGTAAGATAGTATGACACTGGATTCACTAGGTATTTGAATTTCGACATCATTTTGGAATAGTGACTGCCTGAAGTTCCTACGCATAGAATGCTCCTATGCAATATTGGTTGAACTTATTATTACGACTATGCGATAAAGGTTTAAATTACCTTATAGGATTTCACCGGAAGCGACTCGCAAATAGAAAAAATTGACAGGAAGACTTTGTATAGCCTTGTCAATAAAGAAAATCTCCTGACTGAAGGTTTGACTAGCGGTACCCTTTCGAAACGTAAACTTCTCCTTACTGATTCGAACTGCTTGGTTCGGAAGGAACTGCAGTGGCTTTTTTTTTGAACAGGAAATTTCCCGAACAGATTCCTAAACACCTCATCTGAATTTTCTGTGGTAACAGCCCTTGACGAGAATCCGGTACTGGAGTGAACAGTGCTTTTGTAGGTACTTACAAAACTCGGCCAGACTTTTTTAAACGTGGTTGTATCCTATCCTTGTAGTCATGTAACGAGCTAGCATGCGCCGAAATTTTGCAATTCCTTTTTTTACCATGCTCGACTAAGCCAAAAATTATAATATTTGAATATTTAGTAAAAATATTTTTTGACAATATTACTTTGATGGAAGGGTGGACGCTGAATAAACAAGTATCATTTTTGTCCAGTAATGCTTTGAATTTTTTGTTATAAAGTTCTTTTCTCTCGTCAGACAAGAGGAAGCGTGGGGGCGATTTTTTTCCGTTTTTTTTCGCTTCACTGAGAATTTTTCCATAGCCTTTTACAACTTCTTCAGCGGATTTATTTTTTAGAAATGCTGTCCAGACTAAACTAAGACAAAATTTCACACATCAATTTCGGTTTTCACCAAACGGATTTAAGATTTTTTAACAATTTAGCATAAGGTTTAATTTTATTATAAATGTTTGTATATTACCTTTAGCCCAGTGTAGTGCTTTTCTCCTCCTTTTTCAGTTTCATAAACTTTTCCTTCTTTCACTAAATTGCAATAGGAGTTGTACACGTTACCAAGATTCCAAATCATCCTGCATCGAAAGTTTCCGGACTCTGTAAAGAAACACGAATCATGAGTCCAGAATTCTTGATCAATTGGCTTGTCTGAAATGTAGTTGGTCATAAAATCTGGTTTCATGATTGGTTTGAGTTGCTTGATGCCTTCATTAATTTTAATTATCGCATCATCCAAGTAGCCACGGATCTCTTCGATATCTGACCACAAATTCTGTCGACGAATTAGAATGAGCAAAGTTGTTCCGCTTGATGTGAAGTTTGACAACCTACGGATTCGAATAAGATATTTGTCTCAAATGGTTCACATTTCTTTATCAAAAGGTGTACCTTGTTTATATGGTCCAGACCAAAACGCATCTTGATTTGGGTAATTTTTCTAAATATTTTCACAACTTTAGTGTTCTTAAAGAACGATTCGACTGTGTTGTCAGTGAGGTCTTTGATAAAAACATTCTTTATGTATGAGGATTGATTCAGCGTAGCACCCTCTTCTTGATGCTGGCTTGTAGAAGCTGTAGTAGTATGTACGATCGAGTGTTTACGTCAAGATGGCCGCCAAATCTAAATATAAACAAAAAGAGCCCTAACCCGGATGATACGAACCTAAGTCAACATTGTTGCTAAATTACACGGAAATGTGAACCTAAGTTTATCCACCCACCACCGACCTAAGTCTGCTCTGTTGCCACATCTCGCAAACTTATCCAAACATGTTGAAACCTGTCATAGCCTATGAACCTAAGTATTTTCATTGCCCACAGTCCTAAGAACCTAAGTAACTCATCGACCATTGACCTAAGTCTGGACATAGCCTATGAAACTAAGAATTCACATTCTCCACCACGAACCTAAAAACCTTGCCATTGACCCAAGTATGCGGTGTTGCCACATCCCGCAAACTTATCCAAACATGTTTAAACCTGTCGTAACCTATGAGCCTAAGAATTTACATTCTCCACCACGGACCTAAGAACCTAAGTAACACACCTACCATTGACATAAGTCTGGGATGTTGCCACATCACACAAACTTATCCAAACATGTTAAAACCTGTCATAACCTATGAACACAAGTATTCTTATTCACCACCACCACCACAACTACCACCACCACCAACACCACCACCACCACCAACACCACCACCACCACCACCACCACCACCAGCAACGCCACCACCACCAACAACAACACCAAAACAAATAATATCGTCCACACCACCACCACCAACACGCCACGCTGATAAAATTCAATTTTTTTCAGCTCTCATTGTTTTTAAGAAGGAGGAGGAGGAGGAGAAAAAGAAGGAAGAGGTGGTGGTGGAGGAGGTGGAGGTGAAGGAGGAGGAGGAAATTCAAATTTTTCAGAGCTCTCATTGTTTTTGAGGAGGAGGAAAAGGAAGAGGTGGTGGAGAAGGAGGTGGAAGAGAAGGAGCTCAGAACTACGGAGCTCTTGTTGTGTTCGAGGAGATGGAGGAGGTGGTGGTGGCGGAGGAGAAGAAGGAAAAAGAGATGGTGGACGAGGAAATATAAATTTTTCAGCGCTCCGAACGCAGAGTTCAGAACTCCGGAGCTCTCGTAGTTGAGGAGGTGGTGGTGGTGGTGGTGAAGGTGGAGCGGCGAATTCAAATTTTTCAGTGCGTCGTAGTTCTCGTTGCGTTTGAGGAGGTGGAAGTAGAGGTTGAGGAGGAATTCAAATTTTCCGAAGCTCCGAGCTTGGAGCTCTCGTTGTTCGTTCGTTGTAACTTCGTTAACGACGCTAGGTCTTTCTTTACTGTTACAAGAAATATCAACGTAGTGGAGCCAGATTCACTAAATTCAAACCAGAGAAAGTGCTACGACATTGTGTCTAAACATGTTGATAATCCAACTTACCAACTGAAACTTATTATATACGGTAAGTTGACTATTTTTTTTTTGAATTTTTAATCTTTGCATAGAAACTTTGCTATAGAACTTAGGAAGAGTTACACATTGAAGCCGATTCGTACAATGCTAGACAAAGCGTAAAATTTTTCAAATGATGAGCTTCACTGGAGTCGCCAGTTCTTTAATTAATGGCAATACCATACACAGAACAATGGCACTACCGTACTTTTACCGAAACTCTTCTCCAAGAGATAATCTAAAGGCTGCGCAAAAATCACTGGGTTCTTTTGACTATTTTATCATCGATGAACTTAGGTGAATATGAATTTCATCGATCGAATTATTGGTGATTTATATCTGAAACTTGGTTATTTTTTAGTATGATCGGCCTGTACATGCTGGGTTATTTGAATGGACGGCTTAACCCTGACATCAGCGCATACGGCAACAGGCGATAAAAAACTTTTGGGGTGTATACTTTTACACACCCCTGGCATGTTGCAAGATTTGGGTTGGCGGACGAACGTTGCCACTTCATACACATTTTATGTGCGCATTAGATGTTGACATGCACAGTAGGCATAGGTCGTACTTAATAAAAGTATGCAAGCCCATTTAACAATTATATGCACAGTACGCGTTATACTGCCCACAGCCATTCTTACTGTGCGCAGCCTTCTCTACTGCTCGCAGCCCTTTTTACTGCCCGCAGCCCTTTTTACTGCCCGCAGCGCTCCCTACTGCCCGCAGCCCTCCTGCTGCTTGCAACCCTCCTGCTGCTTGCAACCCTCCCTTCTGCACGAAGCCTTCTTTACTGCCCGCAACCTTCCCTACTGCTCGCAGCCCTCCCTACTGCCCTCAGCCCTCTCTACTGCCCGCAACCCCTCCCTACTGCTCGCAGCCCTTTCTACTGCCCGCAGCCCTTCTTACTACCCGCAAATTTTGATATTTAGGTTGAGACTGAAGCATTTTGGCACCCCGGTTCTTGAAATCAGGGATAAATTAACAAGGGGAGCTCCGGCAGATACGGAGAAATCGCTTTCTCTGGCAGTGAAAGAGAGAGTGATGCTAATTAAAAATATTTTCATTGAAGCGGCGCTTTACAACGGAGCCCTTGGTAAGTGCTTATAGGAAAATCCAATTACTGTGAAGTTTTAAAGACTTTATATATAAGTTTATTTTACAATACGAACAGTGACTGAAATTGGCCCATTAAGGGAGGATGGAAGACCTACAGTTGTGTTTATAAAGTTTGACAAGTACTTGGGTCCAAGGTAATTAAAAAGGGTCAGATTATGAATCAAAGAGGCAGTAAACCAACGAATGATTAAATCTCCCCTAGATATTTACTCAGGGATGATATTATTATCAAAATGTGTCCATTTACACAATGACTCAATTAGTGGAAGGAGTTGGACAAAATTCATTTTCCTCTTGATAAATGCTTTTGGAGTCACTGTACATAAAAGTCAAGTAATGTCAACCCAAACAATTTTTTTCACTCTATTATATCCATGTTTTGATTAGGGATGCACTTTACGAAGGGCCTGCATCGGCCTTCCGGATAAAAACAGCAAGGATTGTCTCTATTACAAACTGTCCCCATCACTGATATATGTAGCATTGTCTTGTGTCCCTAGGATTGAGGATGTCGCACTGTATAGGGAGTTTGATCCACAAATCGTTACTTACCAAAAAGGAAAATATTTGGGGGAATGGAATCAAGAAAATAAAGATTAAAGGAAATTGCAAAAAAAATAATCCATCGTAGATTGTTTTATATATATTTTGTAACTTTACTAATATATATAGTGAAAATGAATGAACATATAAAATATATGTAGAAAGTTTAACAATTCTTTTATCTGTCGACATTTTAAGTATGAGCTTGGAATCGGATTACATTTCTGTTAGTTAGTTTGGAAACAATGATAAGGGCAGTTTGACCTCTCGGGTTTTATGACTTTTCAACACTTCTAGGGTAAAAAGATCCTGGCAGATGGATACTACCCCACCTCTACTGTACTAATTTTCAATGTTTCAACAGAATATGTTCTAAGATTGTATCCATAGTCATCGCAGATCAGTACTAGCTCAGGCATTGAATAACTAGTTTTTATCAGAATTGCAACGCTTATGAATTGCATAAATAATATTTATAAAATAATAAATAAGTTTCAATAGGTATTGTTTCGTTGGCCACGCGAACTGAACATCAATTGTCTAAAAATGGAAAAATATAAATTTTAATTAACCCACGTCAGTGAAACAGTGCTTTATAAATTCATGCTAAAAATACAAAATCTGTTAAAATTCATTCTAATTTACAGAAAGTGAAACCAGAATAAGCGGGCGTATTTACGAAATTCACATATTGGGATGAGATAGCATCTGCGGGTTTCTTGGAAGCTCTGACATAAACAAATTAACCATTGAACCATATTTTGCTAACTATTTGAAAGTATTCTTTGAGAAACATGATTTCAACCATTATAGCAACTTGGTATTTGTCGCCGTTCTTATAAAGGGAAATTCATCTGGATTCAATTTGGTGAGTGGGTGGAACAGTCAGCGACTATTGCAACTTTACATAAGAGAAGTACCTACAGGTAGTTTCCCAATTAGCATCTCTAGAATACTAGAAATGCATTTCTCACTGTCCTGAAATGGCACACTCATTCGTTCAGACAGAGTGTGTTTTGAAGCTTTCGTGTAGAAAAATCACAGAGCTTATAAAGGTTTACGCTGTTTGGAACGACGACACTCCTAACATCGTTCACTTCAAATTGGATCCACCTACACAGGATCCAGAACCTTCGTTTCGAGCATTGGCGCTGAAACTTCCAGTATTCCTACAAAATAATCCTAAATTTGCAGGGAATGCCACCAACCGTATATTTTCAACAGTACAAGGAACATAAGTGTGTTCATTATTTATTATCGATTGTAAATTTAAAGTTTAGTATTAGCTGAATATACATATTTATGTAAAATTAATGTATATATTTAAACGGTAGCCTAAATAAAATAAAATGGAGATCATTGAAAAAATATAATTACAAGAAAAGTTTTTGACCCGATAATTTTACAAATCTTTTTTCTGAACAAATCGGTCGTAGGCAGAATTTCCAAGATGTTTCAAAACATAGTCTCCCATTTTCAAGAGTGGGTGACTCCTAAGATTAAAAGTAAAATGATCAATAAACTTATCTTCTATAGAATTGCAAGATGGTTTACTGCTTACCGATCATCACAAAGACACCAGGATGCTTTGACGCCGTAAGGTATGCATTGCTTTATGCCAAAGTTCACGGCTACTTCCATATTTGGCCCAAAGTTTGACACATGATGGTAACCATGGGGAAATGTGACAATTATTTCTCCTTCCCTCTGCATTCTCTTAGTGAATGGAATTAAATGTGAATATAAAAATTTAGGTGACACGATGACGCATTTATGTCTCATAAAGGCTGAACAGCGTCTTTATTCGTCAGGAACTGCTTCAGCCAAAGATGATTCTAATTTGTCTGCATAGCGCGCCGCTACACCATACCTGGCAAAAACATAAATTTGAAACTGTCCTTAGTAATAAAAATAATAACATAATAGCAGTGTCAACTTACCAAATTTTCTTTCTTCCGATTTTGAGTTTATTCACAGATAAAAGATCCTGGTTTTCACAATGCATGCCAGAGAAGGATTCTCACTCCCACACGTAAACAAATAGGTGATTGACACCTGGGATTGGAGCTTCTTTGAGAACAAACCCAATAGATGTCATTTCGAAACCAACAGGGTTCAATAGTAGGCATGCAGAAATGCCATTCATATAACTGGAACAGTTCTTCAGCAGATTACTTCAAAACGCATCCTCAGCTGCTTTATCGGAAATGATAGATTTACTTTCTGAAAATTGAATGAAAAGTAGCCAGTCAAATATTAATAGGAAAATGTCAAACAATATGTATGAATTTCGCCACAGTAATCTTTGTGGAAGCTTTGGAAATGTAGATGTAGATTCTACTATCTCCGATTTTCTGGACTTGAACTTGATGGATACTGTCATAGAGCTTGTAACCTGTCACGATTTTATCTTCTCTCCATGCACTAACGAACTGGATTGAACTTTCTTCCATTCAAATTCGAATTCGTCGGAATTTTGCATTAGCTAATTTCAAGCAATCAATTTAGCAGTGTAGCCAACAAGAGGTAGAATCTAGTGAATGATGAAACAACATTTTTTGAAAGGAAATGAATCAAAAATATGAACTTTGTTGCTTACTTTGGCAATAGGCAACGTTTCTCAATACTTATCGTGAAAAATGCCATTGTAATCGGAAAAGTTTTCCTTTTCCGACACAGTTGAATGAAAAGATGAATGTTTAGAATGGGGAATGTATATGGAAGTTTGAAACTATGAAAAATTATGATTTGAAAAAAAATAAAGTATTTGTAAATTAATGACATACTGTTTTTGGTAGCACTGTTTCAGACGTTTACGATTCCGAGCATGCTTTCGATATTTGTTGTTGTAATCAAAGCGTTGACCACAGCTCTCACAAATCGCCTCCTAAAATAATTAAGTATATAATTTGATTAACATTGATAAGCTGAAAATAGTTTTAACTATAGACCCTCTTACAATTCTACAGGGCAAACTCTGGACCCTCTCCCACCCTTCAGGACAAACCCCGGGACATCTCAACACCTTCCAGGACAAACCCCGGACCATCTCATCACCTTCCAAGACAAACCCAGGACGATCTCAACACCTTCCAGCACAAACCCCGAAACATCTCACCACCTTCTAGCACAAATTCCGGAAGAAGGTTGCTATGAGGAATAATCCACAAGTCCTTTAAGAGGTTAACCCATAACTATTATTTTTAAGAAAATTATCAATTCTAAAAAAATAACAAACCTTCGCTTTTGTAAACAAATTTAATTTTTTTTACTTTCGAATTATAAATTATTAACAGTTTCAAAAATATAATTTGTTGAGAAATGTCAACCTGCATTATTAAATCTTGTCGAAATAATTTTTAGTGTTAATAAAAATACACTAATAAAAATTTAATCAGTAAAATTAATGATGAAATTTTTAAATTATGTCATAGTAGCATAGTATGAAATTATACTGGCTGACGTAGCATCAGCCAGGAAAAAAAAATTAAAAAAAAATTAATAGTTAAGGGCTAACCTCTTAGAGGACTTTTGGATTATTCCTCATAGCAACCTTGCCCCAGACCATCAACACCTTCCAGGACAAATCCCGGAACATCTCACCACCTTCCAGGACAAACCCCGGATCATCTCCTCACCTTCCAGGACAAACCCCGGATCATCTCCTCACTTTCCAGCACAAACCCCGGACCCTATATCCACTCCAGGACAGACCCCGGATAATCTACTCACCTTCCAAGACAAACCCCGGACCTTCTAACCACTCTCCAGGACAATCTCCGGACCCTCTCACCATTTACCCGTCAGATTCAAACCCATCTTGTTACTCTGGAACATACTATGTACCCAGATAATAATACACGGCTGAAAGCCATACCGTAGTCCGAAGCCTAGATTGAGATGTCTGCCGTCGGCCTGACCCATGCAAAGTCACAAGCCGACATGCTCAATCACCCTATCACCCTGGTGGGAAAATAGAATGTCCGCCGATTGCCACGCTACTACAATCGTGTCCATCTCCCTTAATGTAAGGTTAGCGCCTTGAAAAAAGCAAAAAAAAAAGTTCTTTTTATGGAATAGGACGAAAAAAGCTAAACATAAATGTCGAACATCAAAAGAAAAAGAAAAAAGTTTATAATCGAAAAATAAAGTTTCCAGCTCTACTGTCTGTTTAGTTGATCGGTATTGATATCACCGACCATTACAAAACAATTCATACAGACAGACGGACATGTGAATAATAAAACCTCCTGCAGGTCCGCCTTCCGCGATTATTCAACTAATTTTAGCAGAAAATCATCTTAAAAAGACTAAACTTTCTAAAGACCCTGTAAACAGTTCTTTTCTTTTCAATTTTACAATAATTGCTATCGAGTTTGAAACTAACGCCCGTTTTATACTTTGCTTTTTCGTCTGTTGTCGGACGAAAACGCAATATTATCCGCTAATTTACCAACAATTTCTACGTTGGTATATGAAGTTAGATTTGTTGAATCAAAATTGACATATAATACTGTATCTTTTTTAGACAACGGCCGGAAAAAGCAAAGTATAAAACTGGTGTAACTATTCAAAATTTATTGTTTCCTACACTTCACAATTTGAATTTCTGTTTCAAATTACGCACACTTTGAGTTCAATCTTTCACTCACTATACTGACTGATGGTTCTACAGTATGTTCCACATTAAAGTTTACTGTGCTTTCTTCGCCTTTCCTCAAAAATGACCAAGGTTACTTAATGCACGCGTTGAAACAGAAGGTGGTGTGAACTTAGCCAACATGCATCAAGTCGTAAACAGTTTAGAAATTAAGGGAGTGGATTGGGCAATCAGTATTTATTTTATTTAATCACTATGTAAAAATTTAATTGATTGGTCCATAGTGATAAGTCAGTTGTCCAGGAGTTGGATTAACCTCAAAATTTAATAAAATCTTGAAAAATTACTCACAAAAGGTTCATTTTTATAAGTTTCTGATACTGAATTTAATTTATTTTGGACTCTGAAGATTAGGTTATTAATGTAATTTTTTATTCAGAACTCACCACTGCAGATTATGTTGACGTGATGGACCATCACTGTCCTTGAGTAAGAATAAAGTTTGTAACCTGAATTAAAAAGAATGCAACTCAGCACCAAGTTATAAAAAACTTTTCATCTTACGTAAACTTATTCTTACCCAATGACAGTGATATATAAAATGCAGTGTTGAGTTGTGAATATAAGGAATTTCATACATAAACCAATTTTCAGTGTCCAGAACAAATTAAATTCATAATCAGAAATTTATGAAAACGAACCTTCGGTGAATTATTTTAAAGATCTTATTAAGTTATGAGGTTAATCCAAATCCTCGTCACTTGTCTTATCACTATGGATCAATCAATTAAATTTTTACATAGTGATTAAATCAAATAAATACTGATTGCTCAACCCGTTCCCTTTATTTCTCAGCTGTTGTCGATTTGATTCATGTTGGCTAAGTTCACTCCACCTTTTGATTCAATGCGCGCATTAAGTCACCTTTGTCATTTTTAGGGAAAGGCGAAGAAAGCACAGTAAACTTTAATGTGGAACATACTGTACTATTTCAAGGAGAAAAGCGGATTTCTCCACTCTTTTTGTATAGTACAGGGTTTTCCAAGTTTTTTATAACCCCTTTTCACAAACTTTTCACCAAAATTAGCGAAAGGTAACCAATCGACAAATATAGAAACAAGAAATGACTAGGCCTAGTTGAGTGAACATGCTGTTGTTTTGTTCGAGATTAGAGAATGAGTGGAATACCTCGAGTGAGATAACCTTACACTTAACAATTTCAATTATTATTTAGAATTACACGGGCTCTGAAAGTTCAAGATAATTTAATAAAATAAGAATTGAAGTTTTGCATCACTGGATCAACGTTTATACTATTATTTCGTGGCGCAGTGAACAAAATAAAACAATAGTCAAATTTTAACTTTCTATTTTTTTATCCCGTATTACAGCTTCTCTAAATCGTATGTAAATACTACCGACCGTCTTTTATTTTGTAGACGAGCTCTTCTGCGCAACTGAGAAAAATTGAGCAAAACTGCGACTTTGATTTGTAAAGTATTCCGTAAATATGCAGACGTTTTCGCGAAGCCTGGGGAAATAGGTGAAATGAATTGTTATAAACAAAATAATTTTAATAGACGGTGCAAAGCCTGTAAAAAAAGTCAATATAGTAAAGCAGAAGATTTGGAAAAATTTGAACGAGATAAAATAGAAGAATTATTGGAAAAAGTTGTAATTAGACCTTCTTATTCTTCTTGGGGAATGGGTGTAGTTATCCTACGAGAAGGACATCATAACGGGGAAATGAAATCACATCGTTTTGCATTGACTATAGACCTCTTAATAAATTAACAGAAAAGGATATCTATTTTATTCCAAATTTACAATCTATACTTGATTGGATGGCTTACAGAGCCCAGCAAATTAGCACTTTAGATGCTTAGAAAGGATTTTGGACTGTAGCAATGGAAGATGAAAGTATTCCTTTAACAGCTTTTGTTTCTCAAAGTGGATTGTTCGAATTCACCAGATTACCATTTGGATTATGCAATGGAAGTAGCGCATTTTCTAGATCCATGGGAATTATTTTGTGCGGATTGCTATGGTGCAATGTGTTGTTTTATAGACGACATATTGTTTGCTAATACCAACATTGAGGAACATGTTCGAGACATGGAATTAGCATTTCAGCGTTTTCGAACATATGGCCTAAAAATTAGCATAAAAAAGAGTCATTTTTTAAAGAAGAAAGTAAAAATATTATAGTACGTAGTTTCAAACGACGGAATTGAAGTAGATCCTGAAAAAACTCGCGCAATTTCCGAAATAAAAATTCCATCTAGTATAGCAATTTTTGGGATGTGTGTTTCTTTCGTCGGTTTGTATATAAATATTCTAAAATTGCAAAGCCGCTCACATTACTCCGGAAAAATCAGAAATTTATGTGGTCAAATGCACAGAATCAGGCCTTTAATACTCTTAACCAAGCTTTATTAGAACCTCCTAACTTAGCGGATTATGATTCTAAGAAACCTATACATATATACACGGACTCTTCAGCTTATGGATTAGGTGTCTCATTGCTACAATCCGATCGTAATAGTAAAGAGCATGTGGTTGCATACTCTTCTCGTACGTTGAATAAGCATCAAACTAATTATTCTACAACCGATAGAGAATATTTAGCAATTTTATTGGCATTGGAAGTATTTCATCCATACACTGATGGTATAATTTTTCTCTATATTCACGGATCATCAACCGATTTCAGGAATTAAATTTGCTCATAATGAATCGTCAGGTAGATTAGCACGATGGGCTCTCTTGTTACAATCACAAAATTATAAAATTGTCTATCGTCCAAAAGCAGGAAATAAGTTAGCTGATGCTCTTAGTCGCCTTCCTTTACATGACAAATTTAATGAGAATGAAATAAATATTCCGGTATTACATCTGGCTGAGGATATTCTACCAGAGCTCCACCTCTCCGATTCGGAATGTATAGAAATATTTGAAAATTTAGCTTTAGGTATAAAGAGTGATAAATACAAAATCGTAAACGGAATATTATCAGAAATTAAATTCGGCTATCCCAGAACCGTTGTTCTAAAAGTACTACGTTTTGAATTATTGAAATTCATACACAGTATTCCTATTTTAGGTCACCTAGGTTTCTCAAAATGCTTAAGTAAATTGTCATTAAGAAACTATTGGTCATCCATGTCCACAGATCTATCTAACTATATAAAATCTTGTGAATCATGTATCAGTCATAAAATCTCGCATGAAAAGCGTTATGGTATGTTGAAACCAATCCCGGTCCCTACAACAATATTTGAATTAATGTCTACAGATGTATGTGGTCTATATCCCACAAGTAGCAAAGGAAATAGATATATAGTAAATTGCATTTGTCATTTTTCTAAATGGACGGAATTACGTGCCATTCCTGCCCAAACCGCTTTAGAAATAGTGAAATTTTTGCATGAGCAAATTATCTGTAGATTTTCTCCAAAATATTTATTATCTGACAATGGAGGCGCATATGTCAGCAATCAATTAGAATTGCACTCAAAAATGTACAATGTAAAACAACTTTTTATTACGACTTATAAATGGATTATCGGAAAGATTTCATTCTACAATGAATAAAATGCTTTCTCATTTTGTAAACGCGCGTCATACGGACTGGGATACTTACCTTCCATCAATTCAATTTGCTTATAACTCCACACAACAAGAAAGCACCGGAGAAACTCCATTTCACCTAGTTTACACTCGAGAACCAACATTTCCTTACGAGTTTTCAATACCAGGTATTTTGCATAAAAAATCTGATATAAACTCACTTAGGAATTCTGTAAAAAAGATATTGGAATCTGAACAAGCACGTTATAAAGCAAGAGAGGACTTACACAAAAAACGGTGTATTTTAACATTGGAAATAAAGTAAAATTGAAATATCCAAAACATTGTCCTCCTCAACATTCTCTGAAATTCATACCATTTTATTTAGGCGAATATAAAGTCATCAAAAAATACATGATTTAGTCTACAAAGTCAAATGTTTAAAAACACACAGAATTATTAAAACACGTGTTAATAGAATGAGAAAACTTTTAAAATGGGAAATTACTAACCACGAAAGTAGCAATTACATTTTTAAAGAAACATTCTTAACAGATTTACAGAATGTATATGGGATGTTTCGTGAGACCCTAGCAAATGTTAAAGAAACACGTGAAAATACGCTAGAATTATTTAACATTGGGTACGCATCTTTTGAGCTAATACATTTGCCAGAAATTTCTTCTGCCTCAGTATTCCACAACATATTATTCATTAATAACATCAGCCATGCAGTTATTATATCCTCTCCTATTTCAATTAAGCTTATAACCACTCTAACCAATTACCCAACAACAAATTTTCAAATTATAAAAATTTCGAAACCGTTTAATATACAATTTACCTTTTCTCAGAAAAATATACAAATAAGTATATCGAAATGTTTAACAACCATTTCCATGGTAAACGACTTCTTTGCGTTGGAAATTATATCATAGATTTTTTGGTCAAAACCATTGTCATTTCTAGACTTCAGGTTTATTTGTATCCTTCTTTACCAAAACTTATACAAATCATTATTTAAAATATTGGGAAAAAATATCTCACGTTATTTTCCTTGAAACAAACTTTTCAAGATCTAGTATCTTTATACATGGATTCGGGTTTTGTAATGGAACAATCAGATTCATCAGAGGACGAGATTCTTACCCCAGAATGCTCAGAAACTAGACAACCAAACGCTACCATTAGACGTTCCAAGCGGAGAAGGTGGAAACCAGTATGGACGAATGATTTTGTTGTAAATATATAAAGGGTGAACACATTTAAAATTTTCATAAAATAGTCGAAAACACACTTTATCACCTCACTCAACTAAATACCCTAAGGTGACGTGTTATTTTCTTCAAACATGTGGAAGATACTACTCTTGTGGTGTTTGCACAGTAACAAATTCTCATGGTATCGATAATACATTGACAGAACTTTTTACTAAACTGGACAGTAAAACAACTCCCCTTTATTACTGCAAAGGATGGACTGCCGGAATTCCTTGGAGACTTCCACCACCAATAACTTGTCCCCTTGTTTCTACACAAGTTGCATCAAAATTGGTGGATATAACAATTTGGTGGACAGACATTACTCATTATACCCTGCAAGGATTCGAATGTTTCAAAGTATGTGAGCAAGCAAACATATCTACAATTTTTTAAAGGACAAATAAAGGATTATAAAAAATCAAAACAACCTGTATCCGAGCACGAATGTAGAGATATGATCCGATGTCATATGTCACGGGACGGACTTAAACTGGATCGTATAAATGACGGATGGTTTGGAACCCAGACAATATTAGAAACTACATACTCCTGGATGACGTCATACCAACGTATCATAACCAACTATTATATGATTGTCTTGACTATTTCTGTTTCTGATTCGGGTGATTTCATTATCACCACGGCAAAGATAACTGAACATTGTACATATAGGAAAGGATCCTGTCCGACCGAATACGGCATTCTATGTTGGTTACCCGGATATGTGAAACTTTGTCGTTTAAAAGAAGGAGAATCTACCACTTGTTTGTATACAGATGATAGAATTTCTTGTCCAAGTTTATAAATGGCTATTACTAAAATATATACTAAAAGACTTTGTGGTTTAAACCTGGGTAGTAGTGCTCAAGGCATTAATTTCTCACAATTTAATCACTCTATAAATGATGAGATCGCAATAACTTCGGACACACGGATACGGGTAGCACAACGCATTCGTTATAAACGAGAAACTTCGCACCCAAGCAAGTTTAATGCCACTATGGCAGAATTTTCAGATGAAATGTTTTCAATAGAAAAACCTACGTCTCCTAACATAATGCCCGCTGCCCAAATTAATGCAAACCTTATATATCTTTATCAAATTGTTTCAACAAAGTATCACTTTGGAATACAAACAGTTTATCGCGACACTTGTAAAGCCCATCAATCACATTTAGAGCTACTCAGATTACTCGCAGCTGGGGGACAGCCAAGTGTTCTAGTCCGTACCCTCATGAGAAGACCAGGATATCGAGCTACATTAAATGGCGATGTACTTTTTAAATGTAAATTTTTAAATGTGACAAAATTGATACCTATATGTTACTTCCACAAACATCATGTACACTAGGATGGCCTGTAGAATTTTATCATGGAACAGATCACAAGAGCGGCTAAATTTTGGGCATAACTCATGAAATTATAGACAATCCAACTATTGTCACCTGTCCAGCCCGAAACATTTACTTTACTTATAGTGAAACTACTGTTCACTTAACAAACAGAACAGTTCCGGAAAATTCTCCTATACTTCCATCATCATGTTGAAACTTTAATAACCAATATTGCGGAACTATCTTTTTCTGCTCCCGGTATTTATACCATTGCGGATATTGCTGGAACTGAAACAATTGTTGGCTTAATACGTGAAATAACACGAAAATCGCGTATTCATTCAATCATTGATTCCAAATATCGAGGTGATTTTTTAAATCATTCGCAACAGAAAACATTACAAATATTAAAATAATTCATTCTTAGTCCTTTTCAAAATTTCTTGGCAACCCTTGGCTTGACTCTATTCCTCATAATATTGAGTTTTTTTCTTTTAAAATGTTGTTACACTTATAGATCTCCCTTAAAAAATTATTTTTCTCCACCCTTCAGATACCTAAAGTTTAATCGAAATCGTTTTCCAGCAGAATCGGAATTTATGTGCCTCGAACCGGTAAATATGGTCAGAACAATCCGCAAAGACGTAGAATTGATCGACGCCGACCAATGCGCGCAATACCTAACCCTAGACTATCCTATTCGAAACTGAATACCCAAAGACAATTTTCAAGAGATACTACTCCTAAGCAATTACATTACAAATTTCCAGTGACTAAATACCCTACTGATGAGCTTCAGAAATTATCGGCCTAAATTATTAACTAATTACATTATATCAAAATTAACAAATTCATTTATAGCCTACCATAATTTGTTTCAACCTTTCCACTATTGCAAAATAATTGCAAGTTTTATAATAAAATTTTGTTTTTCAGAATAATGGGGCGCCGATCACTTATGAGCAAACTCAAATCAAAAGAAAAGAAAGCTGCTGCGGGAAAAACAAAAAATCCATACGTAATACCATTAACACTACCACAGAACTCCCGAACAAACATCGAATTTCTAGCCTTTCTCAGAATGACAGAACGAATAAACTGTTTAAAACTAAACAAAAAAAATTATCTGTAACTTCTAGGTTAGATACACACAGAATTTGTTACTTCAATTGATAAAGCTTATTATAATTATGATAATCTAGATACAGAATATTTATTCGATAATAACTCTTAGTTTAATTAGTTCTACTAAGAATAGTAATATTTCCTCTTTCACTACTGTAACTTTGGATCAAAAGAAACAAATTCAAATGTGTTAAACACAGATACTTTTAGTAGATTACCACCTAAAGAATATAATATTATACTTCCTGCTGCAGAATACCATAATGAAACTGTTCCAATAATCAATGGTGTAAAAAATGTTAACGGGAAAACTTATCCTTTATTCAATTATAAGACTAAACCATGGCCAACTTCTGTTGTATTGAAAAATCCAATCGTAAATAAACAATTCACCCCTTACAAGAATTACCTTAGATATAACACTGCGAGACAAGACTATGAGATACGTTACGCCCTTGATCCACAAATGATGGCCCTTTGGAATATACCTGCTGAAAAATCAGTTGATTTATACAAACCTTATCGAAACCCTTATCATCTGCCCATCTCTGCTCCTGCTCCACTTCAATCAATTTCTGACGCAACTGCCTCACTTGATGAAAGCCTAGATTCATTCATGAAACCGATTCCCATCCATAATAAGAAAGTCAATCTTGAAGAACTTCAGAAATTAAGTTTCTAAGGCGACTCAAAAACTTCTCCAGCAAGATAATATAATTCAATGGACTAAAGATGTTGCCTATTCTCCAATGTTGCCAAGTACTCCAAACATAGGGATCAATAATCCTACTACTGTTCAACCTTTTCCTAAACCTTCCATATCAAATCACTCTACCAATAATTCTCACTTTCTTCTTCCAAACATACCTTCTAATACCTCTACGTCCCATTCTAAGAAAAAGAAAATGAGTATCGCTGTCCCATTTAAACACAAGGAGTGTGTTTTTCCATTATTATAATATTATAATCTTTCCAATATTATAATGGACCTTCGCAATTATCAGCTACCATTTCAGAAAACTCTCCTAAAGTGTCTGTATCAACATCAGCATTTCCGACTAAGAATCTTGCAAATAAAACTGTTTTTACCGCAATAACTGAACCAATTAGATCACCCAAAAATACATTCTCCCCGATAGACGAACTTCCATTTGACTTCACTGAATCACTAATTCCGAAGCCTTTTACACAATCTTCAGGAAGAATCAATGCATCTGGCATAAATGCACATCATTCTCATCAAACATTCCATTTAAATGAGCTTCCCTTACCATCCCATAGTTCTACATAATCATTTCTTTCTTCTAATTCATCTTCTAACTCAGATAAAACACACATAAGTGATTTTGACTGGGATGAACTGACGAATTTATCCGAACTTAGTGAAATTACCACATCTATTCCGGTCTCTAACCTCATAAATATGGACGATTTTCTTCCACATGTTTCCCAAACTACACTTTCACCTCGAAATAATACCTTTATTCCTTTACCTAATACATCCTCCACAATACGTCATACTTTTCCTAATCCTCTTCCTGATATGCCTTCCTGGGATGATTTCCTCAATGGGCAACCTTCATTTCCAATCATTTCAAATTGGACGCAACTGAAGAACATGACAACAGCGGAACGACAGTTTCAACTATTCGGTTAATTTATGGGACATAATTTCTTATAACGTGGAAATATATGTTAAACCAACTAAAAAACTAAAACTTAAAATTGTCTAAGAACTAAAATCACTTAACTTAAAAATATAGTCTTAGTATAGGGAACAAAAGAATCATAAAAATTCCTTGAGATGTTTTCAAAAAACCTTTTCTTTATTATATAATAGAAACTTTGAGGGTCAAAACACTTTGTAAAATAGACATAACTTTACACAGAAATACTTTTATTACATAAGTTTTATTACTCCAAGTGCAAGAGCATGAGAGAAAAATCCTATAAATACAGTAAGTTAACCCAGGTCAGTATCAGTAGCCAGGCGGACTCATTCCCATTGGGTTACCTGGAAGGAAAACGAAGACATTACCATTGTCAAGACACTGTGAGCGGAGACATTACCATTGTCAGACGCTGCAAGCGGAGTCATTACCGTTGACATATGCTTTTCCATTGAACTTCTTTAAAACAGTAAGAAAGTAAAATAAGCAAAATCAATTATCATAAGAATACCAATAGATATACAAATGTAACGTACTCCGGAAAATCTTAAAATAAAACCACTCAATATACAAATGAAACACCCAGTCAAAATACCTAATCTTTGGGGCAGCATTCGGAGAGGGGTCCATGTCCCTTGCCCTAAGCAGACTTATCCTGGTAGACGTGAAAATTTTATTAGGAAAAGTTGGTCACTGAACTATTCTAAGCAACATTTGTAGAGGACATTTCATTGCTCAAGAGGGACACATAATATGGTTGTGAAATTTTTCAATGTTTTTTAAAATTTTCAAAAATTTGAACAAGTGATCACAGAGAAAATTTTTATTAGAAAAAGTTGGTCACTGAACTATTGTAAGCAACATTTGTAGAGGTCATTTTATCGCTCAAGAGAGACACATAACATGGTTGTGAAATTTTTGTTTTTTTTTGCTGGGAGGATCTAATGGGAGGATCTAATGGGAATATTTTGAGCTCCTTTTGGTTCAGTCCAACCCAAGACTAAAATAAGGAAAGAATTCAACTAAAGAGCATTGTGCAAGGTGTGAAGTTGGGGCTTATGGGTGAAACCAACTACATGTTATAGGATTTTGTAGAAGAAAGCGTAAAAAATATTGTTTCGTTGCCAATAACCCCCAAGGGGGAAGGCAGAGCAAGAAGAATTTTTTTAATTTTGGATCAACTAAACTTAAATAAGTTTAAAATTCCCTCACTCCTATTACTAGAAGAGATGGTGCAGTGGTTTATAGGTGCAAATTATTTTTGTGACTTGAAACACAAAGGTTCCAGGTTCAAATCTTGCTATCGGCATTGTTTTTTTCATGTTTATTAAAACTCATCTTATTTCCAACACGTTTAGTATAAATTACAATTTGCAAGACAGTAGCTAATTGAATAATTATTATTTCAAATGCGTAGTAAAAGTTGACATAACATTGTTTTCCAATTGTTTATAAATAATGAATGAAATGTGTGAATGTACAATTCAACTGCTCCGACGAAGAATAAACCACCTCGGAATTGATAATTTTTTGGATGGTTGTCTAGTGGATTTCAATTTGAAAAGAAAAAATTCTCCACATATCGGCAAGTTAAATCAACTAACGTTTTTGTTATAAATTAGATAAAATCAAATTCAGCGTGAATAGAACTACACACCAATTACCTAATGTCAAACTTAAAAAAACTAAGACTATTTCGTAGGTCATCAGATAGGAGTTGGACCCCGACATGTCCTTGCTTATACCCTTTAAGTTAATGTCACTTTCCATCAGACCTAATATAAAAATAAGTCTCACACTAATTTGGAGGTGATAAGCTGACATTTGAACTCAGTAACCACGGCCTGTTGCTACCAAATTGCTTCTTAGACATCGCTATGGTCAGGTTTCTGCACTATTTCTATAGTCACGTGAAGCAATAATGTCTGAGAGTATAGGTCAACATTTCTAGCCATATCTGGCACAAGTAGAAGTTTCTAAAGTTACGTTAATATTGTAATATTTTTATGCGCTCGGTTATTGGGTCAAATGTCATGGAATAAAAGTTAAATATATTTGCACCAAATCAACGTAGTAATGGAGCCATTTGAAATTGCAAGAAAATATATATTAATTAAAAATATAAATACGGTTGACCCATATGACCCTGACATAACCTGCGGATAGTACATTATTCAATATTGGCAGGTTATTTCGAAGCAGGATGGTTAGATGTAACTTTATGCAAAATGCGCTTAAATTTTCCTAACTTATTTTCTGATTAATGATTTATTTAATTAAATATATTAAATAATTTTGAATTTTTTTTTATAAGTTCAGACGACGCAACTCCCAAAAATTAAGCCAAATCCTCATTAAATTTATTTTAATTTCTGACTTTCTCTGTTCAAATTCTAGCATTAAACTGAATCAACGAATTATTTTGGTTTCTATTTGAGATAATTGGGTGAAATGGAGTAGTAAGAGGGCATTGAACCCCGGGTATGAGCGCATAAAATAATTTTACTAAAATTTTTGCCGACATATGAGTGGTGTTGTTTACCGATTTAAAAATAATCATTGTAAACAATCTTCAATTCCGAGGTGGTTTATTCTTCGTCGGACCCGAACAATTACTGTTATTCCTGTTTTGATTTGATTTTTATTATCATATTACTTGGTTTCAACATTAAATACAAACAATATTTTGGTTAGATGAAGTTCATCTTCATAGTTCTTCAATTAATCAAATCTATACCTTGTTACCAATATTTAATTCCATTGAAAATTAACACTTCATTTTATTAAGCTGAAAGTTTAGAAACTCCAGTTTTAAAAGTTATATTTAAAAGTATATTAAATGGCTATGGCACTGCAATCCATGGCATGAAAAACGAAAAAAAAATGCGAAGCAGAGAACTCGGCGACAATAGCTGCATTTGATGAATTTGTGTTCATCTGTACATTTTGAGCAAATACCAGAGTCATTGATATCAAATGTGAAACATACTTAATGAGTTGTTAGTAAACTTCTTGTAAATAAGATGTATCTTAATAAACATGAAAAAAACATAATGCCGATAGCAAGATTCGAACCTGGAACCTTTGTTTCAAGTCACAAAAATAATTTACACCTATAAACCCCTGCACCATCTCTTCTACTAATAAGAGTGAGAGAATTTTAAATATATTTAAGTTTAGTTGATCCAAAATTTTAAAAATTCTCCTTGCTCTGCCTCCCCCCTTGGGGGTCATTGGCAACGAAAAAAAATTTTTACGCTTTCTTCTACAAAATTTTATAGAATGTAGTTGGTTTAACCCAGAAGTACCAACTTCACACCTTGCACAATGCTCTTAAGAAAAGTGAATGAAAAGCAAGAAAAGGCACAAACATCGGGTATTATGAACATAACTATATTTAACTTAGAAAAACTTAGAAAGTTAAGTGAGTATGAGAGCAGGCTTGGTGATTCAAGTATTTATTAGAAGAAATGAAAGTTCGTCTTGATTAATGACGGTGAATCTTCTTATATTATACCTTAATTTTAGAATTTTCTGTACTAAACAGTTAGAAGCGTAGTATGACAGTCCAGTTATATATTTTCTAACAGCTCTCTTATGTCGTAGTAATAAAGTAGTACAAGATTAATTTGATTTTAATCTTCAAATCAATAGTCTCATTCATTTTGTAAAGAAACCGAAAATTTTAACAAATTCGACTTGTCTAGTCTCGAACAAAACAATTAATTTAAAAAAATTGTCTGACTCTAGAGTAGGGTTGCCTCGAAACGGGTAAAATTCCGTTTCGGCCGAAACAGAAACAAAGGAGTGCCCCGTTTCGGCGAGGCCGAATCTTTGGCCGAAACAGCTGAATCGTGCGTGTTACGTGTCTATCGAATCGGCTTGCCAAGAATATAACTGTCGTCAGGGTTTCGTTATTTTTTTAAGAAAAAAACTTTCGTAAAATTATTTCATTATTTTTTTGTTTCGGAAAGTAACTTTTGATTAACTTAATTATGATAAACTCACTACTAAACTTTGGACACTCTACTAAACTATTCCCACATTTTTTGCCACCTGTTATATAACAAGTGGGAACACCGTATGCCCCTGCTAGATAGCACCATTTTTATTGAACGACAGGAAACGTCTGAAAAAAACTAGCAATAGTTCAGATGACAGAGAAACGCTGGCGGTACTAAATCAAAATCTGCCTGCTCTTATGGCTGGGTGTATTATTGTCTGTTAGTCATAACAGGCGGTTAAAAAAAAATTAATTATTGGTTATATTTTAGTCTGAAAAAAATAACTTTAATCACAGATAAATTGGCGGAGGGATACCTGACACTTGCAATCACTACGAAGCCACTAGATCGAGCGGTCATCGAGATAATTAAGGCTGAAGTTGGAACTAGTTGGCTTTTTAACCGACGGTTAACTAACCGAGTATGGTGCATATTAACATAGACATTAGACTTTGAATATTGAACGTCGTTCTAAGCTAATGGCTGTGTGCACCATGGTCGGTTAGGTAACCGTGGATTGAAATACCAACTAGTTCTAACTTTGAACTTAATTATCTCGATGACCGATCTATCAAGCGGGATTGTAGTGATTACAAATGACAAGCATCCCTCCGGCAATTAATCTGTGGTTAAAGTTAATTCCCCAATTATCTCCGATTAAAATATAATGATTAAATTTTCTCTAGCCGCCGATAACGACTAACCGACCATGGTACACCTAGTCATTAATGTTAAAACTAGATTTAATGTTACCCAGCTACCTCACCTCAGTCCATTTGTTGTAATTTCACGCCAAAAACAAATAAAATTGAGTTACCCGAAAACGATTTGATTAAATTTTTCGGAGTCTAGCCAGTTGCCAATGTTTCACCCGAATCGCCGAATCGGACCAACAAAGATTCGGCCTACGCCGAAACACGTAAAAGTCAATGATTCGGCGGCCGAAGCTTCGGAAGCCGAAGCTTCGGGGCAATTCTACTCTAGAGTCGACTCTTTGACTCAGACTCACAGGCTAAAAACCCAAAAGAGTGAGTCGACTCTCAAAAAATTAAACCTTTGACTCTGACTCACTAAATACAAAAAGTCAGAGAGTCTACTCAATGAGTCAATGACTCTGACTTCGGCTATAATGTGAGTCATGCGATACTCTAGTCCTGATGAGCTTACTTGATGGACAGGAGGATTCCTAACAAAAAATATAATTTACCCTTGACCAGTTCGGCCTAGGGTTACGAATGACTCTGACTCAGTGACTCTGAGTCATGACTCTGAGTCACGTGACTCTGACTCTGACTCATCGATTTCTCGGAGTCACTGGTTTTTGGGGACTCTGAATCAATAGAGAAATGGGAGTCACTGAGTCGTGACTCTGTGGCTTTCCAAAGTGACTCAGAGTCATGACTCACTAGAAAGAGTCATGACTCCCAAGCAACAAAGCGTTACTGCTTACATCTTGCTTTTTTATACTACCTATACAGTCGGTGGAGATTTTCTGTATACTTGATATTTTTTAGAGTGGGGGAGGAGACGAAGTGTAGAATGACGTCACTGAGTCACGATTCTTACCAGGGAACTATAAGTTAGTTCCCAGCCAGAGTAAAGAAACTCCTTTTTTATAAACAAAAGTATTAAATTTCATCCATTGTCTTCAATTAAATAAGTCAGAATGCCTTCCTGTGCTATTTCTACTTGCACTAGTACAGCTATGGCCAAGTTAATCCGGACCGTCTTTCTCCAACTTTCACCAAAATCGGTTTAGAGCATTAGATACACAATTATGACAAAAAATGAAAGTAAAGTTAGCTGACAAATTTTAACAATTAATAGGGAAGGCGGCGGGCCTAATTTTTAATAATAATTTTTAATAATTTATTAATAATTATTCTTAATAAATATATTTATATATAATTATACATTTATATATATATTATTTTATTATATTTATTTATTATATTTATAATATATTATTATTATAAATAAATATTTTTTTAATAATTTTTAATAATAATTTTTAATTCAAATTTTGCTTGTTGTTCTTCAACCACAAGCCAACTTCACTCTCTCCAACTTTTGAATTTTGCATTATTTTATTTCTCAAATCTTTTTCCGGGAAAGCGACTTTCTACGGCCCGGACAAGCAAAATTTAAATTAAAAAATATTAAAAATTATTAAAAAATTATTTTAATAACAATTATTAATTTTATTTATTTATAATAATAATATATTATAAACATAATAAATAAATATAATAAAATAATATAATATATATAAATGTATAATTATACATAAATATATTTATTAATAATAATTATTAATAAATTATTAAAAATTATTAAAAATTAGGCCCGCCGTCCTCCCTATTAATTGTTCAAATTTGTCAGCTAACTTCACTTTCATTTTTTGTCACAATTGTGTATCTAATGCCCTGAACCGAGTTTGATGAAAGTTGGAGAAAGAAGGCCCGGATTAACTTGGCCATAGCTGTACAACTAGAATTCAAAAAGAGAAAAATTTACCTTTCATCGCTTTCCAAAAGATCGAATTATTGCAATTCTGTGGGAAAACCGGTGTAAACGGAAAGGAAATATAAATTTAACTAACGCTGTAATTTGTTCCTTACATTTCTCAACAAATGATTTCAAAATTGATAAGGTAAATGCATTGTTGGGTTTCCCTGAGCACAAAACTCTAAATACCGGTGTCATTCCTACCTTGAATTTACCTGGACGGGCTATCAACGAACAATCAGACACAAAAAGGTTGGACAGAAGAAATTCGCGTGACCTAACAAAACAATTGATGACAGGTAAGCCCAAATATATTTATGCACTCTTTAACTTATAAGTCATGAAACTATTCTTATTTTTAACAGTTAATTCTACAACTATTACTGAATTGGAAGGTAATGGATATGGATTAGTGATGGAGACAATGGGAACTGCTGGTGGGTCTAATTAGTCAATTTGAATAATTATTGCTGAGCTGTTAATAAATCTATTTCACTTTAGAAATGACAAAAGATGAAGAAACCCAAACCTGCGGGACTTGGATTGGAGTTTGTAAACTTAAAGAAGAAAATTTTAAACTACGCAAAAAACTAAAATGTTTGAAAAGCAAAGTCACGGAATTAACAAACAGATTAAAGAGAAGTAGTCAAAATAACAATCTTCTACAAAAACAAATATCTCGGATTTTTTCTCCAGCACAAATTAAAAAAAATTCTTGAAAAACCTAAAGTCCACTGGACACCAAAAGACATTGCTAAATGTTTGGCAATTTCCAGCATCAGTAAGTCAGCCTATGACACAATTAGGAATATTTGGAAACTTCCACCCCCAGCAACTAGAACGTTGAGGAAGTGGACTGAATGTTTTCCTTGCTTGCATGGTTTTTTGGAAGAAGTTTTTGAATTATTGGCGCAAGAAGGAAAAAATATGTCAGACATGAAGCAAATTTCTGTCATAAATTTTGACGAAATGAATTTAAGATCAAATATCGTTTATGATCGAAGCCTTGATATTATCCTAGGACCTCACACTCATGCTCAAGTGTTGATTCTAAATGGAGTGTTTAAAAAATGGAGACAACCAATTTACTTTCAATTCGACCAAAAGATTACCAAGCTAATTCTGATACACGCCTTATCAAAAGTTAGAAGAGCTGGATTTAATGTTCGAGCAATCGTCAATGACCTTGGGGGTACGAACAGAGAACTCTGGAAGGAGCTAAACGTATCATATGAATGCACTAAGTTTTCGGACCCCAATATTGGACAAAATATTTACGTCTTCGCGGATGCACCTCATATAATAAAGCTCTTGAGAAATCACCTACTTGACGGCGGATGGGTCCTTCCTGATGGAACCTTGGTTGACCAGAAAATTTTACAGTCTTTGATGTTGTTTGATTCAAAGGAAATCAAATTATGTCCAAAACTTACCCAGAGCATTCTTGGAGTCAAAGGGGCGTAGAGAATGAAGGTGGCTCCTGCTGTAAAAGTGTTCTCTCACCATACAGCAACACTTTGTAAGTTCGTTTACAAAGAACAACCGCAAATCTCAGATTTTTTTTGCCACCATTGATGATTATTTTGACGTTTTCAACTCAAGAGTGCCATATGACACAAATAAAGTTATAAGAAGTGCCTATGGAAGTCATTTGGAACTTCAAAACAATGCTCTTGAAAGGATTGAGGCTCTTGTGCGTGGGATTCGTGCAAGGTTTTACTCGAAAAAAATTCATTCGTTACCCGGACTACCTTGCTTCTATGTTAATACGGGATTTTGACCTCTATTACATCATTAAAAAATCTATTCCAAGACCTACTAATTTCTTACAATATAAAGTTTTTGATTAGAAGGAGACTTAACCAGAACCTTTTGGAGTCTCTTTTTTCTATTATTCGAGCTCTTCGGCGAACCAATGACAACCCTGACTCGTCACAATTCCGCTCTAGAATAAAGACTGTTTTCTTCGGGTCTAAGTTAATTCAGCCAAGTGGATCTAATGTAACAATAGATGAAGAAGATTCATATTACATCAGTTCCAAGCTCTTAGAAAATATTCGGAATCAAGAAAAATCTGAAGATTACACTGATTACGATGACCCTGATGAACCTCAATCAGATTTTTCATTTGTTACCCAAAGTGAGTTAGAAAATTCAAATCTTCAAGCTGCGATAAAATTTCTAGCAGGTTATATCGCTTTCGTTATAAAGAAGCATAATTTGAATTTTGGAAATTCGACAAAAGATAATTCAACTGAATTCAAAACCGGATTGATTGAAGATGACTGGACTCATCAACTATCCAGAGGCGGTCTAATTATTCCAAATGATACGATTCTAAGTTGGGTTGAATTATGTGAGTTAAGTTTTAAAAACCATTTTACACCTCAGTATTGTAGGAATAGATCGGGAATATTGAAACTAATTGAACACAAATTACTAGAATTGAACCCTGAGATTGACAAACTAGTTGTTAAGGAGTATTCTAAAATAAGATTGAAAATTAGAATTAATTTGATGAATTCAGAAAGAAAAGCTAAGATTGCAGAATCCAAAGGTATTAAACGAATCAGTTCAATTATTAAACCTAAAAATTCTAAAAAATCAAAACAATTTGCAAATAAATAGAATGAAAACCAAAGAAAAACTATTTAATTCAAATTATAATAATAAACTGGAATCTTAATTCAGTAGTAATCTGGTAGCGTCGGTGTGACTCAATGACGTCACTCCCAAGCAAAGAGTTTGGTTTTGAGAGTGAGATGAGAAATCTCCATTCCCTTACTTAGTTCCCTACTTACCAAATTCTTTTCAACTCCCTCAACACAACAAATCTGAGAGTGGGTGTTCGCTGCCGCACGGCTCGTGTTTAGTTTGAAGCAAACTTGTAACTTACACCACTACACATCGAAATCGAACCCAGATTTTAATAAAAATCAAATTCAGCGCTTCTAAAAATTGCAACTCAGAATCGAAGTGGACAATAGCCATTTGAAATAAAAATGTAAGTCGAAATCGATGATTTTAAAGAACTACGAAATCTTAACCATAATTCTTGTTTTTAAATACGCTAGATCTAAATCCATAATTTTAAGTTTCCATTTAACATTTCAGGCCATCGAAATTGAAATATACTAAGATCTGGAAATAAATTTCAAGCATGTACAGTGTGTTCGAATAAGAAGGTGAAAATTCGGCACTAGCGTTTTTAAAAATCCCACAAATTAGAGTCTTGTGACACTTTTTAAGTTAAGAAGAGTTAAAAAAAACTTTGGTAGAAACGATTTTCAGGAACTTGAGCAGTTCATAATGTATGTAAAATTTTGACATAAACTCAATTTTTTATTTTCCGCAAAATCATTTTTCAAAAATTTCGCCTTCTTATTTGAACGCACTATATAATAAAACGGGTTTTCTTAAAATAGACAAAGTTTTATACTTAAAGAAATTAAAATTCGTAGGTGCTCGAGTTCGAAATCCGTTATTCGAAGAAGATCGAAATCAAAATCAAAATTTAATTCAACTTTTCAGTCGAAATTGAAATCGAAGTTTCAGTCTCGGTACAAACTTTTCATTCGAAATCGAATCCCAAAACTTTTCAGTCATTCGAAAGTTTGAATTTAGATTTCACGCTAATTTAGAAGTGCACTGTTTGATAATTACGCAGTAAAAAAATGAGTCAATTGAATAAAGTAAATAAAATAACAAAAGTTCAAAACATTCCGATGTGTTCAATCATCGATTATTTTGATAGTGTTGACACGAAGGATCAGTGTAAATATTGCAGATGAGGTAATTTAATTTTAAACCGGATCAAAAATAAAGAAGAACTTCAAAAATTTATTTAAGAGTCTTTAACCAAAAAGAGCAGGTGACTTAGCGTCTTTGTATCACTCATTTTAAGCTTTGAATACGCATTATGCTCATTTTACTGTAAAAATAAAAATATAAAATTTCTGTTAACCTGAGTCATGACTCTGACTCTGAAAATGGGAGTCATTCGAAACCCTAGTTCGGCCACAAGGAGAGTGAAGTCTAAAAGTGGCGTCCGGTCCAAACATACCACAACATACTTCCTGTTATACATTTTTGTTCAAAGTAAACTCGAATCAGAAACCAATTAATAACTAATTTATTTGTATCTTTTAAACATTTAACTTTTCTTGTACAATTATGTCAACAGTACATGTACAACCTCGACCTCTTCAACAGACTTCATGTAGTACTGCTATTGATGTTGGAAATGAACGAGGTGTTCCGTGGAACAGGCGATGTCCATGTGTCACAACCGCCAACAGTATTTGGATTTTAGCTTTCCTGTCATTGGTGAAGATTTCATTTAAAAAATTTCTGTTTTGAAGAATTGAACATTATTATAGAAATTGGTAATTAATGTACAGGTTTGTGGCTGTGTCATAATGACTTTTGGGATATTGGATTTGTGGGAAGCATCAATGGACAAGCTTAAAGTATCCATTAGATTGGATCCTGTTATAATGAAAGTAGAAAATCCAGATTTTGATGGAGGACTTACAAATTATTTACCAATTTGGTATGCTGCTTCCATTACAGGAATTGTTTTAGGCTTGGTACAAGCGACCACGTCAAGTTGGTTTCTCATTAACACATTTGGGGACACTGAGGTAAGTATACCATCTCTAAAACAATTACCCTATTACCTCGCCGATTACCCACCCACGCGTACATACAACCCGCGGATTTCAAAACAACAAAAATCAATCTCATAGCCTGCGTCTCGCAGATACCATAAACTCCCAATATTCTTTACTCAAACATTCAAATTTAAATGATCTCATGATAAAAAAATTTTTTTTTCTCACAAATTGCAAAAATATCTAACCTGAGTCTTGTGAGAAGTGGTTAGAAAGAAACAGAAGAACTTTATTGCGAAAGCTGAGATTAATGTACAAACATGATAAATCAATCATCTTCACTGGAATGCGAGAGTAATAAGCAGAAAATGTTGTGTCAAGTAAATTATCTACGGCTGTAGTAGACGTTCAGCGTTACCTTTGGTTCTAGATAACGTTCATTCTAGTATTAATGGTAACGGCGCACATTAGATATCACGATAGACATCGTGCCATGTTTCATCGTGTTCGCACGGCTGATTAGCCTGACTTTTAATAATAAGTAGCGAACACTTCAACAGTTATGCACTTTGTAATACAGATAACCCGCCCTCTCGTATAATCCGCATCGTAAAAATTCATGAGAAAAACATCGTAAAACCAGCGGGTAATAGGCGAGGAAATAGGATAATTACTACTCTATGATTATGAAAAAACTTTTCCAAAATTTTATTTGTTAGTTTTTGCATTACATGGCAAAAATATGGATGCTGAGTCAAGTAGTCGTGAGTTTTATGTTGGTGACAATTATGGGTGGCGTTTACATCGGTGGGTTCGAGCCAGATTTGATGATCTTGTCCTTTGGAATTGATTTCATTTTAATTATCATTTTCATGCTCATCAGTATGCCAATTATTCGAAGGGACGGGAAACCTCCCGGTCCTGAAAAAATTGATTTATATGGTATTGGTGGGCAAAATAGTTCGATATTCACAGCACTGCTTCTTTTGTAAAAATTATTTTCACAAAAAATTTCTACCATTTTCTGAATTCGAAAAATTGCAACAATTTTGTACTCAAAATCAGCTAAAACCAAGTAATCACTAAAGTTCTAACATGTTCAAATTGAAATATGCTCTATCTCCTTCGTGTATAATTTTTTTATCTAAAAAATTTTTCTATTTGAAATTCACATCATCTAATTTATTTTCAGTTTATGACAATTATTAATCTAACATTAGTTTTAGGAATGATACTGCACAATTTCAACTAGATTTTCATCAGGATCACGGATGTACAGAGATGTTAAATATTCAACCCAATTATCAATTTTTGTTTCCGTTACCAAACAAATCGGCACTTCCAGGTTCCAGGTGTCGTGTTGACTGACGTCGGTGAATATTCTGGATTGAGACAGTTGAGTAAAAAAAAGATTTTGATCGTGTTGGGTATTGTTCGACTTCTACTACTCTTGGGAGCAAAAATAAAAATATTGTAACGGTTTAGCTTACCTAAGCCGCTAAACTGTTCACATCATTAGTCCTCAAAAAACCTTCTGATTTTAAAAACAATTTGAAGGAAAAATCAAAATTGAAAAAACTTAACTTAAAAACTCTAAAAGTTAAAGTTAATAAAAACAACTTTACTTTGAGTTGGAGCCTTTCCCGCTCCAATACAAACTCTACTCTATTTGGCCGACTACTGACCAACATATCCAGAACAAAACTTTAACCGACACAAACTAATAAAAAAACTCAACTTGCTTAACACGGCACATATCGACTGGAATTCATATTTCTTTCACTTTTTGAACTCCCTTTTTTCCGCCAGTTAAGGTTTAAAGTTATGTTTCCAAAACACACGGCTGCTATTCATAATTGGGCAAATCTCACATTAGGGTTTGGGAGGGCGGGAAATGGTTTTATGTTTTAATTGACTCAATACTCGGTCAAGTCTTACTCTGAGGCCCAAGTCAAGTAATAATAAAATTAATTATCGATAAAAACAGAATGTAATGCACAAAAGTAATATTTAATTAAATGTTGAAGTAAAAGAACAAAAATTTTTGATTAAGTTGTTATCTCGCTCTAAGAGCTAGTCATGTAAGACTGAAGTAAATAAATCAAATTGCAGCAGTTTGTATTCTTTAAGATGGATTGAGAACTTGCCCAGAATTGAATCAAAGTCAGGGTAGTTTTTTTTAACAAAATAAATGTTGTTTTTTTGTGCAAACCAGGCTTCAAGATTGGAATAATTGCAATTACCGTATTTATTCGATTAAAAGCTGCGGCTTTTATTTAAATTTGAACATTTGTGCTGCGGTTACTAATCGACGTGCGGCTACTATTCGAGGGCGGGCTCTAATTTTAGAATCAAGGTTGATACTATTTCATTCATACGCTACTTACTTTTAACTGAGCACTGAATATGTTCCAAATCATATTAGTAGTTAGCTAAATAATTTAATTTTCCTTAGTATCGGTAGATTCATTATCTGTCGCCATAAACTCAACTTCATCCTCTTCATCAGACAACATCTCACAGTCAGTTTCTTCTATGATAGCTTCATTAGCCATAAGCTCATCCTCGTCTTCTTCTAAAATCAAATTATTAAATCTGTTTTCAAGCCGAGCTGTTTTCTGCAATTCTCTGGCCGCTGAGCAGGCCTCTCCCGGTTTCAAACAATGAATCAGATCATCTTCCGATCCGTCAACAGATGTTGTTAAAGCGCAAGCTTGGAATGACTTCTTGATCATCTCAACACTGAGTGATTCCCAAGATTTTAAGATCCAGTTTAGCATGATTTCTTTGGATGGGGCTTTCAGATTTCCGCCTTTAGTATATGTCTTGGATTGGTCACCTGCAAGCCACTCGTCGTAAAATTCTAACATACGAGTCTTAAACGGTTTATTCCATGAGACGTCAGGTGCTTGGATGTATTTTGTTGTGCCACTTGAAAATAAATTTTGGAATATGTTTAATTTGTTGTTTTTTACAGAGAATAATCCGACGTGCTTTATCTTTTAAATTATTTTAGCTTACCTGGTACTACTGCAACATCCGTATTAAATTTTTTAGCTCAGCCTTTATTTCTTCGCTCAAGTGAAACCTATAGCTATCCCAACTTAGCATTCGCCTCTCAAAGGAAAATTGTCCAAAAACTTTCCGTAATCAATCCAAAGTAAGTTCTTGGTTCATCCGTCCATTAACTGACGTTTGAACAATTATGCCTGGAACGGATTGCAATCTTTTCACCTCACGAATGGACTTTTTAAAAACCACATAAGGTCGAAGTTTGGTGCCGACAAAACCACAGGACAATGAGCCTTCTTGTTTCCAGTAGACTTTAAAAGAACTGATTTTGAACCGATGGGGTTGATTGTCGTGTTGGCAACCATGTCAAAAAAAAACACTTGCCTCATCCATTGCTACAATGCGTTCTATTGGTATTTTTTTGTGATCGAACCTGGCTGACGTACTGAATGAAAGAGACAATTTTTTGGAACAATTGGTCTGGGTCTTTTTGCGCCATATTATTCTTCTCATCAATATTCAATTTTCGTGGTCGCACTTCCACTTGTGATTTTTGAATAATTTACAACTTGAATTTTGAATTCTAAGTTAAACTCGTTTTTTTTTGAGTCTTCCATGTTACATTCAAATAAGTTAATTTTGAGATTGTAATTTGGAAATTTATTTGAAACTTGGCGCTACAATTAATTTACCCCAATTAAAAGCCGCGGCTTCTATTCGAGGGCGGCTTTTTTTTACAAACTAGGAGAAAGTTCTGCGGCTACTAAACGAGGTGCGACCTCAATTGGAGAGCGGCCTCTATTCGAATAAATACGGTAATTACTTTTATATGAATTATTTACTTTTTCGTAATATATATTGTTATGATCCTGGTCAAAATCGATCAACTTACTTAAATTTAGTTGGACGAAATTCCCAGAGGTCACTAACACTAACTCATTAATCAATTAACTAATTGATTAAAAATAATGGAACATAACATGATCTAAGACTGTAACTTTATGATTTTAAAACAAACAAAACCCAGTTCAATAAATCCAACAATTGGAACAACAATACGTCAAACAATACGTCAAAAATTATAAAATAAACAAACAATTACTTTAATTCAAAAAAAAATATACTCGTTCAACAATGAGCTTCCGTATTTTTATTGTTCAGAATTCTTATTTCCTACTCAAGGTAAGACTAAGCTACTCAAACTTGGTCAAAATCAGAATGAGTCTCTTTACTCCGGGATCTGGGTTTTTATACCCTTGAAGCCTTAGCGTGACTCGTGCACAAAAACTATTATTACACTTGTAATAATAAAACAAAGTAAAATATAAAAATAAACTAATTCTAAGCTTACTAATTTTCTTAATTAGTAACAAAACAAAGAAAAATAAATAAACACAAAGATAAGTCAAAAGTTACATAAATTATATAATTTATTAAAATAATCATACAGTTGACACATAAAAATACTCTAGAACTGTAACAGTATGGTGGGCCGATTATCAGTTGGTGTTATACACTCGAGTTTAGAGCAACTAATAGACTATGCTACATTAGATTCGTTTCCGATTATCTGCCTGGGATCTGAAATGTAAAAAATAGATCTGCTCATTTGCGTACGTCGGAAAAGAGTCATGAATGACTCCCAACAGCAAAGAAGTCAGATTCATCTAAAGAGTGCCGACTCCGAAAAACCCTAGGAGTGAGAATCATAGACTTGATGAACACTACTGCAAACAGTGGGTGTTCCAAAATTTAGTCTATTACCAACTTTATTTAACCTAATTACAAACTGCTACAATATATTTATTTAAGTTAATTAAAAACCTATGTTCATTTATTTCAACATTTAAAGCAATAGTTACTTTTTTGTGTTAGATTTTGATTATTTTTCTCGATTATTAATTCTATAACTAATAATCTCAATGACTTGTTACTCAGAGTAAGACTTGACCGAGAATTTTTAAAGTACGGTATCATTAGGAAGTTTTAATTTAATAATAACTCCAACTTTATTTAATCAATAAAAACTTTATTGTTAAAAAAAATTTTTCCGGCCCATGACTAACTAGGACTTCCGACTCACAATTGAGAAGAATTCCTGACGACTGATGACTGATACCCAAACACATAGAGACACCCATATTTATACTACCGGGTGGGAAAATTCGACATAGTTTCTTTTCTGGGTTGGCATGATTTAAATCAAATGATTTTTTCAAAAAAATCATTGATTTAAATCAAAAGAAGGAAAGCGCGCACAAAGTATTCTAGCTTTTTCGAGAAAGAATGAGACAAGCGGTTTGTCAGCATCATTTTTTGGCAAATATTCTTCACCCAAAATTCCAAGGAAAGAAATTGAACGGGTAAGAGACTGAAACTGCAATAAAGTTTGCTGCAGTTGTGTCAGAAAAAATTCCAAAATTTCTTCCTACAGTAATGAAGTATCGAGCTCAATCTGGAGATCCATTTTTTAAGGAATTGTTTAAAGAAGAAACAGTAAATTACCTAACGGCTGTTCAATGGTGGAAATCATTAGTTTCTCAGTTTGACCCAGGTGCCCTCTCGTTTTCTCTCCAACTGCTTATGGCATCATCGTCAACGGCGGGGCTTGAACGACTCTTTTCTACATTTGGAATTGTCAATTCTGACTTGAGAAATCGGCTAGGCACAGAAAAGGCTTCGCAGTTGGTTTTTCTTCTTCGAGTTTTAAATGCAAAATAAATTGATTTACAACAATTCAATTAATTTTTGATTTGTTACACCGTAGTTAAATTAGTCTAATAATAAGGTTGTTGCGTTATCCTAAGACAAATTGCGACATATCAAAGCGCAAGTTATTGGAAATGCCTGTCTAACTAAAATAACAAAAAAAAAAGTTGATTTAAATCAAAAAATCATGATTTAAATAAAAAAAAAATCAATTTTTTTGATTTAAAAAAAAAGTCAAAAAAATGCCAACCCAGGGTCCTATGCCACAATCAAATGACATATTGACATATTGACATACACAGGTATTTGTCAACAATTTACACAAAATATCACGCCACAAAGATGGTAGTGACATATGACAGTGACAGATGAATTTCGACATTCGACAGGGAGAATTTGACATTTTACAAGTAAATGTCATTGACTTTTTTTTCGTCAGTACGACATTGACTTATATTTGTCAAAAATGTCATAAATATTTGACAGAGGGATTTACGTCTGTCCGTTTTGGAAAAGTAAATCTTTTGTATAAAAATTGTTGACTTATGGCTACGTTTAATGTCAGCGACTCTAGTAGTAGCGACAGTGAGGATATTGACGTAGTGCTTCTTCCACTAAAAAAATAATACAAACTAAGACAAAATTTCATACCATCCACTGATTTTGGTGTCAAGGAAAAATTTAAAATAAACCGAATATATTTACTATATTTGACATAAAAATGTCAGAAAATTTTGACAAGTGTCAAAAATCCTTGAATATGACATTTTTTTCGTGGCGCGTTATTTTAGCATTTCTGTCAATGTCAACTGTCGATATGTCAATATGTCACCGTCAAAATGTCAGTGACTGGCATAGGACCCAGAATCTAGGAAATGATGATTTTACACAATTGTGAGGGGAGAATTGTGATAAAATGCATCCCGAAAACAGCATAGAATTATAAGATCGCTTGAAACAGCAATAATTGTTTATATTTCAGCAAATCATTAAGGAAGTAGATATAATAGCATAATAATAGTACAAATTATTGAAAAATAATTTTGACGTGTAAAAAGTTAGGCATTTGTTAGTTTCAATATGAAACTTTGAATACTGTTATTTTTAAATTTCTTTGGCCCGTAGAGGTGACTTTTGGGCTATATTTTGGCTCCTTTCACTTCATTTCATAAATACTGTCGTATTTATAGAACCTATTTATCCGCGGGTGGTTTCAAAAAACCTCAAAAAATAATTATTGTACCTGCACTGAACACTTAGCAGTAGTTCAATTTATATTTTACTACTTTGTATTGGGACAAAAATTGAAGCTGGATTAGTTATAATAGAGAATAAGGTTACTTGATGTGATCTAAGTCTATAGTTTACAAGTGAATGGGTGTTATAGCAAGGCATTGATTTCGTATCATTTTTTTTTAAATAAATTAGATTAAAAATTAATTACTTCTAAAATAGAGATACAGTACGGATTTATTCCTTAGGCAATCAATCTTGAAACAGTCCGAGCAATAATTTATTAATTTCAATTCATTCGTTGTTGCTAATGTGTGAGATGTCGAGCAACAAACAGCGATTTTTATCCGCGAGCATTTCACTTCTATTATCCCCTCACAGTAACCAAACTTGTCCTTCGTCCGCATGACGTAGCATACAGAACTCTGTCTTTTACCATGCAGACCTCTGTATGGTAGAAAACAAAGTTCTGTAGTGTTTCCTCCCACTGACTTTGCGTTTAATTTTATTTGTTATATAGAAATAAAATTATAATTTCTCAATTTACAACGTAATGGAACGTTGAAATGGCTTTCGCGTGCTATTGCTATTCGATAGACACCTCACATGCAAATCCTTCGTTCGAAGCTTCGATTTTCGATTTTGTCTTGTTTTGCCTTTCGTAACACCTCTAGTAATAATAGAAAACTTCTGTTTCATAATTAACTAATTATGAATAAAATCTAAACAACAGGATAAAAATAATACTAAACTAGAAATATGTGCAAAAATTATACGTAATGATTTATAACTGCAACAATAAAAAATTTTTTTTTTGTCAAAAAAACAATTTTTTTAAGGTTTGTCATCACGTAAGTCTGAGATTCTTCGCATTAATCTTCGCCATTTGCTCTGTCATGGACCAGTTGTGCCAAAAATTTGTATTTGAATGGTTTAATGCATTTACAAGTAATAACGAAGCGCTACAAATAACATTGTGACGAACCATTAAATTTATTTTTATAAATATTTTTTCTAACCATTTACGTTACTATGAGTCTGGTATTACGCGCTCACTTTTATTTTCGAAATCACTGGTTTAACCAACGGTTTCAACGGTATCATCGGAACTGGTTTTATCCGGTCACATTATCGTGAAATCTGTAGGTAAAAATTTAACTATAGGTAAAAATTTTACTCATGGTTTTATCACCCGTCGGAGGTGGGTTTCAACTTGAAATCATAGATTTGAGGAAGTTCTGCAATGAAAGTTGAAATAATTATTGTAAAGGATGTGAAATGCCCATTGCAAAAGGGTATTCGGTTAGAAATTATTAATACTTAAGAGTTTTTAGAAAATTGGATCAATTTTAGTAATCAATTATTTAAATCAATGTCGACGTTCTTTTTTCAAATCCTAGGCGTTAGCCGGTCGGTTGGACTGAACCATTGGGGGCTCAAAATATTCCCATTAGATCCTCCCAGCAAAAAAAAACAAAAATTTCACAACCATGTTATGTGTCCCTCTCAAGCGATGAAATGACCTCTACAAATGTTTCTTAGAATAGTTCGGTGAGCAACTTTTCCTAATAAAATTTTTCTCTGTGATCACTTGTTAAAATTTTTGAAAATTTTGAAAATTTTAAAACGAAAAATTTCACAACCATGTTGTGTCCCTCTTGAGCGATGGAATGACCTCTACAAATGTTTCTTATAATAATTCAGTGACCAACTTTTTCTAATAAACTTTTTTTCTGTGATCAACTGTTCAAAGTTTTGAAATTTTTCCTTGTAATTACGTAAGGTTGAGAGGTGTTTGTCAATTGTTTTGTTGGGTAATAGACGTATTCACGCAAACACGGATCGGTAACATGCACAATCGTGATTGGGTTAGTTGAGCGTGATTGCATACCTGTAACGGATATCGCGTTCATGTAGTTCAGACCACATTTACCCGCGGCGTTTGAACGAGCCATCGGCTCGTTCAACAGCTATCGAAGGCGCGCGAAGCGCGCCGGAGATTGCGCGCCGCCATTTCGTTCGCGTTATAACAAATTACTACTGAAATATTCTATTAATTAACAACATAGTCTAACAACCTAACGAATCCTAATCCTAACAACGAGTACATATTGTTTCAAAACTTCAAACACTTCAACAGTTGATCACTGAGAAAAAATTAATTAGAAAACGTTGGTCACTGAACTATTCTAAGCAACATTTGTAGAGGTCATTTCATTGCTCAAGAGGGACACATAATATGGTTGTGAAATTTTTCAATGTTTTTTTAAATTTTCAAAATTTTCAAAAATTTGAACAAGTGATCACAGAGAAAAATTTTATTAGGAAAAGTTGGTCACTGAACTATTCTAAGCAACATTTGTAGAGGTCATTTCATCGCTCAAGAGGGACACATAACATGATTGTGAAATTTTTCAATGTTTTTTTAAATTTTCAAAATTTTCAAAATTTTAACAAGTGATCACAGAGCAAAATTTTATTAGTAAAAGTTGGTCACTGAATCATTCTAACCAACTTTTGTAGAGGTCATTTGGTCGCTGAAGAGGGCACATGGTTCAGTCCAGTTCAGTTCATGAACGATTGGTTTAGTTCAAATTTTTTTTGCAAAATTTTTAGATAAATTTTCAGAAGCCCTGCCTTAGTGAATTAAAGCTAATCAACAAGGCTTATCAAGTTCTTGTTGACCGGAATAGTAAGCGTAACGGTTAAATAACATAATTTGATTTCAAACATATCTTTTGTATTTGCTAATAGTGTTCGGGGTTGAGGCGTGGAAGCGCGATCGGTCATGGATTCCACCGCCTCCACCAATACCCGTAAACTTTGCAGCGAGTATCGGTATGGGCAGGGAACTGACCTGTATGTACTGCCAGATTTTTTGTCCTTGGAGGTTCTTTCGCATTTATTTCTCGAATAAATGTTTTGTGAAAATAATGCACTTATGTATGATTCAAGGTTGCTACCTATAGATGCAATATGAGTTAATTGACGCTCTATCAACTTGTCGAGATGAGTTTAAAACTTAGTAATTAGTTTCGTAGAAACGGTATTTTTGTTTAGATTTTTTCTTATCGCTTTGTAGCGAGACAACCTGAGGGGCTGGGACCTAGCGCATTCGATTCAGCATCAAATTTACATTAGGAATCACCTATCATTTTACAATTTCATTGACAATTTATATCGAGGTTTGCATGCGCAGTGGGTATTTATATGTGCGCAGTGGACATTCATATGTGCGCAGTGGTCGTTTTCATGCGCAGTGGACATTCATATGTGCGCAGTGGGCTTTCATATGTGCGCAGTGGTCGTTTTCATGCGCAGTGCGTATGTATATGCGCGCAGTGGTCGTTTTCATGCGTAGTGGGTATTTATATGTGCGCAGTGGTCGTTTTCATGCGCAGAGGGCTTTCATTTGTGCTCAGTGGTCGTTTACATGCGCAGTGGGTATTTATATGTGCGCAGTGTCCGGTTTCATGCGCATTGGACATTTATATGTGCGCAGTGGGCATTCATATGTGCATATTGGTCGTATACAAGCGCAATGGATATTTATATGTGCTCAGTGGTCATTTACATGTGCACTGGGCATTTATATGAGCGTAGTCGAGCTAAGTCTAACGAGGACGGAAACAGGTTACATTTTAGTTTATAGGCAACACTGTTTCACAGCCGATTACATATGTCAGCCATCCTAGTTTTTTTACTTAGATTTTCTGCCATCTCGGCGCTGGAGTACATTGGTCAGCGAACTAATGCCGCGTTTAAAGTCTCACCTTCTCGTCACTTTCACGTCACCTGCATCACTATTCTATCACTGCTGCCAATTTATAGTCGAAATTTATAGTGAGGACAGTGAAGTGAAGGAAGTGATTCACTCTCTTCACTTCACGGCGTGAATCACTTCGTGTTCTCAAGTTTATAGTCAAAGAGGAATCACTGCCATCACTTCACTCCCTTCACTTTTGTCGAGTTGAATTGGATTCAACTTTTGAAAGAGAGGACAGGAGTGATGAAATGTTGAAGTGGAAAACTGAGACATTACTGGCGGGAAAGTAAATATTTAAAATTTTACTCAAATTAATAGGAGTACAAAAGTGAAACTAAATGGCTTGTTGCGCAAAGTGATTCAAGTTTTGATAGTGAAGTGATGAGGAAGTGATCGCAGTGACACTATAAATTTGAAAGCTGGAAAAGAGAAGACCGTGATTCACTTTCACTTTCACGTCACGCGGTGAATAGAGTTATCACAGTGATACTCTAAACGCGGCATAAGACTCTGACAAAACATTTATATATTGACTTTCTGAGGATTCAGGCGAAGGATTTTAGGATTGGATTCGAGCCTTTGGTAAGCACGTATTTTTTTTAAATTTTTTAACATTGAATCTCTGATGTAAAAATATTTTATAGTTTTGTTAGAAGAGACAAAATGAATTGTACGAAAGTTGCTGTAAATGGGTAGGGGAGTAACTTTTCTCTACATTTTTCTCTATGGTCATGCGTTTACGTCAAAGATAATAGTTTGAACACAATTTTCGCATAAAATAAAACAGGTGTGACCACGATCGGTGGCCATAGAGAAAAATGTCATAGGTAAAGTTACTCCTGTAACTGTTTGTAGCTACTTTCTTAGAGGATATTTTGTGGCTTGTTAGAGAATGGAAAATTAAAAAAAAAAACTTGGAAAAATTTTGAGATGGAAGATTCTAATGCTAAAAATGTTACAAAAATTCTTTTCGTACCCAAAGCTCTAATTCTAACTCTCTAAACGATGAGAGTCGACTCGAAGTCATGACTATGATTACTTGATTTTTGGGAATCGAATGTAAAGTCAGAGTCATACTCCGACACCAAAGTCACATGATACAAATCATGGAA
Source organism: Holacanthella duospinosa (assembly GCA_002738285.1). Taxonomy (NCBI): domain Eukaryota; kingdom Metazoa; phylum Arthropoda; class Collembola; order Poduromorpha; family Neanuridae; genus Holacanthella; species Holacanthella duospinosa. Next base: position 346,954 of record NIPM01000063.1, read on the forward strand.
AATAGGATAGGAGAATCTGAATTTTATCTTTTTTTTCCTTATCGGTGGAAGTAGATGAGTAAATATCGAAAATTAGTTCGCTATGCTCACTTGCGTTATTGGTAAAGTCATGACTCCCAGGCATAAATTACTTCCAGACGCGAAGGTCATCAAATGATTCCCAAAACTTCCAAAAAGCTCTGGAGTCAGATTCATTGAGAACACTATTATAAATTATTAAAGCATAAGAATGTAATAACTTTATGTATAAATATGGTCGTCCCCTACTGAATTCAAATTTTATACTTATCTATGCCCAACTACGGTGGGCTACCTAGTGTCACAAATGAAAATAAAATTAATTTAAACATTCGCGGCGAGTTGGATGAAAATTTAAAATATGAGACAAAAATTTCTGTTAACTCATATTGTATCTATAAGTATGAGGAATAATCCAAAAGTCCTCTAAGAGGTTAGCCCATAACTATTATTTTTTTTTAATTTTTTTTTCCTGGCTGACGCTTCGTCGGCCAGTATAATTTCAAACTAAGCTATAAATTTTAAATTTCAATATTAATTTTACTGATTAAATTTTTATTGGTGTATTTTTATTAACACTAAAAATTATTTCGACAAGGTTTTATAATGGAGGTCTACATTATCAATAAATTATATTTTTGAAACCAGACATGCGGAAATCAATACGCCAGGTCTAGTTTGCGATGTCTGGGGTTTTAAAAATCAGACCTCGTTCGCGAGGTCTGGTCTGGATTATTAACTACCGACCGTCTTTTATTATGTAGACGAGTTCTTCTACGCAACTGCGAAAAATATAGCAGAACTGCAATTTTGGCTTTTGTCGTATACTCGAACAGTTGGGCTGTCGGAAAATATCTCGTCCAGGCCGGGATATCTCCTTAGTCGGGAAAAATCAGGTATAATGAATTCGGAATATTTATGATACATATCAATCAGTTCGATATTTTGCTAGCTATCCGATATATTTGATATTTATTATTATTTTTTGCAAAATTACCATATATGTTAAACGTTTCCCAGATAAACACATTAATGTAATTGGCAGTTAGCATACAGTGTGTATTGGTATTTATCCGCAGAATTTTTATTTCCTTCCATCGTTGCCCGGAATGGTTTAAAGTTCCATATAAGCTCTCTTCAATTCTTTGGAATTAATGCGTAAATATTATTATTTATCAATGCCCTACGAGGAGCAGTAAACAACAACATCAATTAATTCAATTTCGCTAGCCAAACTTTGTAAATTTATAGGGATATCTCAAATCCAATTTTTTGGTTTTCTGTTCCATACAAGGAATCATAGATTAAAGGAAGGATATTTCAAAGAAAAATAACTATGAATAATTTATATTTTGCTACTGATATTTACTATCTCTGGGAAAAACCCAGGTTTGAGCAGAAAATTCTCGGTCCAAACTATTTTTGACCTTTTTTTGGCTAATACTTTACCCGGCCAACGGCCGAGATTTTTTAGGACTTGGGCCTGGACTTTTCTCGACTGAGGCAGACTGTAGGAGATGGATGGCGAGCATATGGGTTTTGCTATCAAAGGTCGGCAAAGAACGAAATTCAGCTGGCTTCCTGTGCTCATTCCAATTGACTCATGCGACTCGTTCAATTAATTTGAATTAAGTGCAATTTATAATGAACTATTAGTGTCGACAGTATTTGTGAAAATCGTTATATTCGGTATAACTTCGAAAAAATTTTTGACTAAAATTAAAAACGAATTTGGTGACAAAATATTTTGAAACTTTAAACAACAAAATAGTTAAGAACATACGCTTTGCTGAAATTTAGTATTCTATAATCAGTTTCGCACAATTAGCAAACTATATTAACAGATTATTAGTTCCAATCTAAAAAATACTGACTCCACTAAAACTATAAACTTTTCCGAAGACCCATGAGCCTAATAAATATAAATGATTTAATTGACATAAGTAAAGTAAAATTTGACAACTTCCTATAAACGGGCAATCTACTGTGGCAATAACTTCAAAATAAACTAAAATAAAAGAATGTTGGTATAACTTTAATGTTTGAACGAACGATTGGGTTAATGTCAGCAATGAACGATTTGGGTTAAGGAGTATTTTTAAATTCAATGTGTACAAATACACATTTTTACCATATTAAAAAATTTTCACATTCATCTTTATTTGTAGTTTGGAATAGTTGGAAAAGTTTGCTTTTGATGTGTATTTAGTATTTTTGTGCAAGATTGAATCTAATCTTTTGTTACTATAATGTATTAAATTTACAAAATATTTTTGGTTGTATCAAATTTTTTAATTTTATTTCATATTTGTCTACAGTTTTTGCAGCGAATATATCGATTTTTCTTAATTATTATTCCATTCTGCACATTTTGTGGAATAAATTGGACGAGTCACTTGAACTGGGCGCAAGCCAATGGAACTACGACTTTTGCCGACATTTAGCTCTAGTCAGTTCAAGTACTCGTCACGTTGCTCCGCGTTTACAAGACTTTACAAGTTAAAGTCACAGTTTTTCTCAATTTTTCTGTTGTGCAGAAGAGCTTGTCTACAAAATAAAAGACGGTCGGTACATAAATACATTGAAACGCACACAACTGATTTACTTTACCCCCACCCATCCCAACCATCATGCATGGGCGTATGAATTTGCGTTGTTTTATTTAGTGTATGGCATATTTAATTTAAAACACCGCAAAAAAACACTTAAAATGAATGTTATGATGATAACTAATGTGTCATTTGTTCAAAATGCCCTCCGTCCATCATTAAATAATGATTAAATAAAAAAAAATTACCCTTCGGGAATTTTCCGATAACCTCAAAACAAAAACAGAACCCTACCAATTTGCACACTATAGCTATGGGCATTCTCGAGGATAATTCCATACTCCAAAATGTCAACAAGTTAGCTATAATTTTAAAGTTTTCATTTGGATTTTAACATTTACTAACGACACCAAACCAAAATTGTGATGACCATATTTGGGATGGGTGGGGGTAATGTAAATCAGGTGTATGCGTTTACGACTAAAAAACTCACACTGTACATACTCTCCTGACCATAGCCAACGAATGGGGAAATAAGAATGAGATAGTTTTATCTACATTAAAATTTCCGTATTCATATATTGGTACTGCAAACAAATTTTGCACTAGATATAATGAGATTTTGACGATCGAGGTCTGAGAATATTTTCATTTCGCACGTATGTTTGAAACTGTTAATAATTTAAAATTCGAAAGTAAAAAAAAAAATAAAAATTGTTTACAAAAGCGAAGGTTTGTTATTTTCTTAGAATTGATAATTTTCCTAAAAATAATAGTTATGGGCTAACCTCTTAGAGAACTTTTGAATTATTCCTCATGTATCATTCTGGTACCGATCCATGCAGAAGTAGTTAGTGTTTTTTGAATTTTTTTTTCACACTGCCGCCTCATCTGCCTCAAATATTTTCTTTATTGAATAAGGTTTATATTTTTATGGAGTTATTCTGAATTCTCCATCCCCTGCCTACCCGCTCAATCCACACATATGGTCTCCCGTCTGAATCTATTCCCCTTCACAACGGATTCCAGTAATAACTGAAATCTCATTATAACTGCAATCAATGAAGAGCTAAGGTGTTTTTATTTGTATTTGTTGCTATTTTGTTAATTTAGAAAGTTTTTGAACTAAATTTGAGTAGGAACAACAGGTTTTACTTTTAATCATCATCGATCCAAGGTAACAATTTTTAATAATTTCCGATTAAAATCTCCAAATTATTGTTTAGAAGTATTAATATATAGTTGGATAGGTGATTGGTGAACTAATTATTAAAAAAATTTAATTATAATTTTTTTCAAAAATGTAAATATAAATTTTATCAAAATTTGCTCAAGAGTACGGAAAAGGTATTATTCTATTTTTGAAAATTTCAAATAAGAGGATGGAATAGTCAAAACCTTCTGTAAGAACCTTCAAATAGATAAAATAGTATAAATAACAAATTAGTTCAAATAAATAAAATAGTTGTAATATCATATTGCAACTAAATCTACATAATTTCGTAAACTGTAGTGTTCTCCATGACTCCCAGTTTGGCCGGAGTCAGAGTCATTGACTCTGGGAGTTATGACTCTGACTCTCTAAATGTTAGGAGTCGACTCTGCGAGTCATGACTCTGACTCCTTGAATTTTGAAAGTCGAGTCAGAGTGAGAGTCACGACTCTCGACTCCTAGGTCCCATAACACAAAAATGGAAAATAGGGTAGGAAAATCTGAAACTAAAATTTTTTATACGTTTAGTCAAGTTTTCTTGACAACAAGAAACTAAATTAATCACTTTCATCAGGTTAAATAAATAATTCATAACTTTTATTAAATATTTCTTTGTAAAAATAGCTATAGAAATAGTATTTGCATGTAAATTTTGTTTACAGCTCCATTGCCATACCTGGGGTCTGGATGACAACCAACATTCACGAAAAAAGTTACGACATATGTTGTAGCCTGATGAAAGTTTATTTTGACTCTGACTCCCAAAACCCTTGGAGTCAGAGTCATCAGATGAATCCCGACTCCCAAAAGCCATGGGAGTCAGAGTCATGAGAGTCAGAGTCAGAGTCATGGAGAACACCAGTAAACTGTTTTCTGAAAATCGACCTATTTTCATAAATTATTTATATGCCCGACTCTGTACCATGGCGGTTATAAGCCTAACAGTAACTTTTAGTGTATAGGTTAAATATATTTTGATTTGAGGTTCGATGGCAAAGGAGTGTTATAAAAAACAAAAAACACCAACTACTTCTGCATGGATCGGTATCATTCTTGGTATCATTCTTGAAATTACTTTATAGAAATACTCATCACGGCTCAAGGGCTCAGTGTAAACGAAAGTGTAGGAGTGACGGTTGTCACAATTGAACGGAATTTGAATGAGGAATGTTGAAGATCCGATCGGATATGCCAAGAATGTGAGAAAATGCGAAAGAAATTATGTTTTGAAATATAGTTATAATAGAGGTTAAAAAGTGGAGAATATTAGTATTTGTGGAAATGGATGCTCTCATTTCGGCATCTAAATAATTAAATTTTTCGTCATCATTGAGCGGGCTCAAAAAAATTATTCACATGGAATTACTTGTTATATTTTTATTTTAGTTCATTTAATCACGTTAATGAATAGAATTATCTCGGAGACATTATTTTTATTTTATTATGTTTATTAGCTGTATTTTTAACTTTTCCAAGAAAAGTTTATCTGTTGTTAATTTACATTTATTCATAGAAGTGTAAGTTAAATTTAACCCAACTTGGGGTTGCTAAAAGTCCGCACTATGACTTATAAAGCTCTACAATTTTGACCAAGGTATTCAGTATTTTGGTAGAGCTGTTGTGCAGCTCAGTTGAGTACAATACGAAAAGGTTTTCTTTAAAACAATAAATACTTGAAAATTAAAATAGCGTTTTTTTGTATGTTTTTATTAGAGAAATCTGAAATTTTAAAGTTACCATTCGTTGAGAAAAATTCTGCTATATAGTTAGCAGGATTGTAACAATATTCTACCTCAGAAATTGTAAATACAGGTCCAGCTATGCTTTTACCTAGCAATAAAATAGATAAAATAAATTATATCGACACACTACGAAGTAATATAAGCACCGATCGGTTGTGAAGTCACTTCACACTTACCAGTTGCGTCAATGTATTCAGGTCGCAGTCATTAGAGCTGTTTTCAGGATACAATTGATATTCCTAATGCTGTTACTATATTGTTGGCGTTGTCCCCAACTTCTTTAGGCCCACTCCCCGCTGTTTTCTTTATTTGTTTCCGATCGAAAGCCACCTTAAATAACAAATAGCTCTGCTGAGCACTTGAAACTAGAATTAGAATATTTATACGCGTTTATTGTTACCTTCTTCTTTGTGTTCCTTTTCGTATTTCGCCACCAATTAAGCAGATGATACGAAGACTGTTTCTTTACCTCTGTTTCGCTGTTGAAACACTCCGCGATTCTAACCAAGTCCTCACCTTTCTTATTATTTGTAGTCTTATCCGTCGCCTTCCTCTCAACAATGTCCTTTTCTTTGCGAATTAGCTCTGGCAGCAGAGAATCCTCAAAACAAGTCATTGATTTTGTTCTCATATTTAGCAAAATAAGCTAGAATTAACCTTTATTGACATAAAAAATTTGAATTTGACTTTCCCGGTTGGGAGTTTGCAATGTTGCTTAAGTCAACCAGGTAATAACCAAACCAATGAATTGGATAATCTATGGTTTCAAAAATTGAAAGTTCGTAATATCATATTTTTACTCATTGATTTTGCTATCGTATATTTCCAGATGAAACCATGGATTTTATCGGAATGTTTATATGATAAAAAATTTTTTTTTTAACATTTAATAAAAATTCCTTTGGTCAACTTTACACATATTCATCCCATTGAGTATAGGTAATGTATAGTATTAGTAACTGAAATGTGAAAAGCTCAGTTTGTGGCTCAGGGAGCTTAGTCTTTCATTATCGCAAAGGGTCTAGCAAGCAAAAATCATCGCAAAGTAACCCGTTTGCGAGGATCAGTAGTCGCTCATCCCTACTATCGCAAGTATTTTTCACCTTGCGATAACACCATCTATTCACACTAGGATTGCTACAATCCGTAGTCTTTCATAAAAATGCTAAGTAAAAATATCGCAAATCTCTCGTAACTTTGCAAGCACTCAGAGGCAGCCGCAAGTGTCTGTTATTTGTTATTTATTTTAATCTCACACAAATAATTTCCTTTCTTTAAAATTAATTAACAATGGCATTAATAAATGTTATCATTGAACGAAGTGAGATACGATTTTCTAAACCGAGATATCTTAGAGATCGCAGTAATTTTTTTGATGTCTACGACGATGAGGCACTAATTAGAGATTTTAGGTTTCCGACAAAAACTATTATTGAAATAGTAAATTTGTGCGAGACTTTGGAACTTAAACACCGAAGCAACAGATTGGCCATTCCCATTCACCTTCAAGTGTTGACTGCTCTCAGGTTAATTTTTTTAAATTAATTGGAAATACTTAGATATATAAAAGATCTTTTATGAGCAGATTTCTTGCACGAGGAATCTTCCAAGACGATGGTAAAGATATCTTCGGAATGTCACAGGTTGTATTTGGAAGATCCATTCATCGGGTTACCAAAGCTCTCGTCATTAAGGCTAATCAATTTATTTATCTTCCTGATGCTACCGAACGTATCATACAGAAACAAAAATTTTTTGCCTTAAATGGAATGCCGAATACTTTTGCTTTAGTTGACGGGACCCATGTTCATATTTTGACACCTAGTAAGGAAGTTGAACATAATTATGTCTGAATGAAAGGAGGCCATTCAATTAATGTTCAGTTTATGTGTGACTCCGATGGTCGTTTTATAAATGTCGTGTCAAAGTGGCAGGGTTCAACTCATGATGCTTACATTTGGTCCAATTCGTGGGTTCGACAAACCTATATTCAAAATCCTCCGAATGGTTTCATTTTAGGTGATACTATAAAAATGATTTATATTTTTATACAAAATATTTTAAAAATATTTATAAATTTTTTAGGAGACTCAGCATATCCTCTTGAGCCGTGGCTTCAAACCGCTTATGCTGCAGCCCCAAATCCGTCTCACAGAAACTACAACAGAGCTCATAAGTCAACAATATCAATAATTGAACGAACAATTGAAGATGCCAGTGGAAAAAGTACAACTTTCAGATTTGTTTATTTTGAAATTCAAAAAAGCATCGTTTCAATGGACAGATAGTAAAATCTGCTTATAAAATTTTTTATTTCAGGTTATTGTTTTTTCGTAACAAATATAACTAAACACTTGATCAGCAGCTTTTACTAACTAAAATGGATAAACTAGCCTCCAAATTGATAATAAGTTCTCTATCATGCCTCGATAGTGCAATACTTGTATTGCAATGGAATTTTGACAATAAAATACAAGTTGGCATCCGTGAAGTAAGACTTATTTTTTAAATTTTTAGTTACACAACCACTTCAAAACCGCCAACAGTGAATTGCACAGCAGATAGACATTTAAAAATAAGACTATGAGAATAAGGTATGCTAATGATAAAACTATTAAAAATTTTTTTGAACACTGGATACCTTACTTGCCAAAATTAATGCTAATAAAGTAACCCCTAAAAGAAACTGTATTTGATAGAAAAAAAAATCTAATTTCTTATGAATTTAATGCATTACTTTTTGTTTTGGATCTTATAAAGTTTATTAGCATTTGCTAATTCGCTTGATTTTTTCTGTACAAACTGAATTTTTAATTCCGAAATCTTATTTGCTGTAATGATAAGTACAAGAAACAGGATTCAGTAAAAATTTTAAAACCCGTCGTGCACATAAAGTACGTTTAATATTTTCCGCTCAGGTATTTTCAATATTCATCACATTTACTGTCCTACACCTTAATATGCTTTAAAGCTAAACCTTTTCTATTCACGGAATAATTAAATGTAAACCTTTTCTATTCCAGACATAGTTCATGATTTGACAATCAAAATGCAAGTATAAGTTTACATGTATGTAAGTCTCCGTGTGGGTAAATCGGACTAATAATCCACTTCTCTGACTTGATACTATTTGATAATCTAAACCAAAAATCAGCTCCGAAATCTATTCTTTTGTATTAAACAACTTTGAGAACGAATCCAATTTTTGGTGACGCTCGAATTCGAGACCGAAACACATTTTTTGCAGAAACCAAAACTCAATCCCACTTGTTTTGTAAAGATCGGTTGCAAATACTTATTTTGAATTAGACTTTACAATATTAATGGGTGAGAGGACACTGACATTAAAACTGCGTGTTCGCTTAACTCGCCATTTACTACCGGTCGTCGGTACTAAAATTTTCGAAGAAAAGTGGAGATAGCACAAAAAACCATCGTGCAGAAAGTCTTGGTACCGACGACCGGTAGTAAATGAAATGTTGTATAATGAACCCAGGCTCCAATCTGGTTTTATTAGATTAAAATAACCGGAAATTAATGTTAACTTTATTTACACCTGGCAAATTTCATTTCGATTTGACTTAATCATGAAAGATTAAAAAAAAAGTTTTATATATTTGATGCAAACACGCACATAAGCATCTGCCACCCGAATGGACATTTGTAATTTGGTATTTTAAAATTTTTCTATATATCAAATATTAAGAGATTGTTTACGTTGAACTCAAATATGCTGAATCGCTATTAAATTTTTCTTTCTTTCTAATGATGCGAAATGAAAATATCACATTACATCTTATCTCGAATGGTCCAGTGATTTTGAATCACTAAGGAACAAAGAAAAATAAAATCTTGAAATTATGAATGATTCTTGGAATAGAATTGAAAGTAGCAACTACTTTCTCTGTAACAATGAAGCTTTACAATTTTTTATAATTTTGGTTTTTCCTACAACTGTCATTGGTAAAAACTTAAGAAGCGAATGTGTGGATTGCTTTTCTAGCAATAAAAAATTCTTTCGAGTGTCTTCAGGCTATACATATGTGAAAAATCCACTACCTTCTATGAGAGCAAGGCTTGTATTTAAAAAACACGAGTGTGATAGTTTACCTGGGCTCAAATTGGATACAACAATGGATTCTCGTAAGTAATTTAAAGTCTACAGTTCGAAGCCTAAATTTTATTTAAGAAATTTTTTAATTTTTTCTTGGTTTTAAAGAGATGTAGAGTCACCCATATCGTCAACAACGGAACTCAACTTCACCAAGCATTTGATTGAGACTATTTACGTGTTTCCAGATTCTATGGATGTTCTTCACACCTGTTATCAATCCCACCAAAAAATTCAATAACAATGCGAAAGCGCTTGACGTTTCAACAAATGTACTGGTTCCAGTCATGACGACTCCAGCGTCTATAAAGATTAATGAAGAAGCTGGAACAACGCCAATGAAAACGCTCCCCAAAGTAAAATTTCATATTGTTTCTGCATCAAATGAACCAATCACCCCACCCAGTATCAACGGTTTGTATATCTTAATTTTACTTTTCAAACTCAACATTTTCATTATCTGTATGATAGTAACTTTGGAATTTGAAGCTGGAGACGTGACAACTACAGAAACACCTGTTGAAATTAATTTTCCAAACACAAATTTTAACCGAAGACGTGTCACTTTCTAATCGAATTCCTGGTGAAAATGGTTTATTATTCTATTCAATTACTCATGTCAATCCTTTTTTTTACTTTCATTCAAAATATTTTAGAAGAACATGTACAAAATGAGGAGACAACTAGATTGCCTGGAAAATTTGAAAAGGCAGAACAAAATTTTAATTCTTGCTTGCCTGTATACTCCGGAAGGCATTTGATCAATCTTTCAGTTGAGACTGTTCCTGGAGTGCAACTGATCAACGGTAAATGGAATTTGTAATTGCGCATGTGCAGTACTTGTGACATTTATTTATTGCAGGATCAATGTTTGTAAACAGCGTTGGACGAAATTCCGAGTCTTGAAATATCCACGTAAGATTTCAATTAGCATCTTAACTAGAATGATTTTAATTTAATGTTGTCACAGGGTTGGTATTATGACTAATGCGAAATTTTTGCCACAATTATTTGCTCACGGAGAGATTCATTGATTCATTTGATTTGATGGAATTTGAAAGATTTCTACAGAAGAATCCATTAAAGAATTTTCCAATTCTGTGCAAATTTTTAACAAACCGAGATAGATTGTAAGATTCCAATTTCGCAACATTGTAATCAACAAACTTCTGAGTTTTTAAATTTTAAAGGGACCAAGGAGCGGTCGCTGATGAAGAAACGGTTGAACTGACGGCCGATGCTTTACTGACATTGACTGGTAATATACAAACATCGAGAAACGTATTCCACTATAATACATCTATTTATGTCTAAATTTATTTCCATTTTCAGAAAGATTAGATGGGTTTGGAAATTCCAATGCATCCGGACAGTGTCCGTGTGCAGGAATAATTTTGGTTGGTGTCTTTGTCATCTTTCAACTTTTTTACACTTTTTTATTTGTTTGAAAATCTTATTCTCGACAATTTACTATTGCTGTGCAAATTTATATAAAATAATCGATTATGGCTAGATAAGAATGAAGTAGAACTAGATTATGTTATAAAATTGAGTATCAAACGACTAGAAATTTTGTTTTGTGCGAAATGATTTTACTAGATTCGTTAGCATACCACTTTTTGACTAGATTAAATAAAATTGAAATGAGCAAATTTTGAAAACAATTGACGACTAGAATACTTCAAATATTATACTTTCATATTTCAATCCCAAATAATGTCATTTTCACTCCCTTCACCAAATAGAATGTCGTATTGTGGTGGAGGAGAAAAGAGGTGTGGCAAGTCAAACGCTCTCTCTGAACTTTCCAAATATGCTTCCATTTCTGTAAAAATGTTTTCTTCTTCAGCTTCGGGAGACAATACGGTGGGCTCGAAGTCAATCTGTTGTATTCCAGACTTATTATATATAATCAAGTCTTGCATATTAAGGATGACATCAAATGCCAGGTTTTGCATATCATCTGCCGGAACCATAGTTTCTGGTTCCGAAATGTCTTCAAAGTCAGGGTATTCTCCTGTTGGGACAGTTTCAGTTGAAGCCAATGGAGAGAATTCCAAAATTTGTCCTTGGTCTGAAGCCCGATACCGTGAGACTGCTGAAAAATGAAAGAATTGTAAAACATTTAAATTTTCCCGGATAGAGGAAGTGTATGACAACATTATTTACTAAATATCCTTAATTAGATATTGTGGCGAAACCGAGTATTGGGGGTAGGTTTGAGCTCCGTCTCGAAATCCCAATTCATTTGAAATAGCAATGGAAACCATGTAGACCTAGGCGATGTGGTTTTCCGATGGCAGGGATAACAGAGTCTATAAAAAGGCCTGACTTCCGGTACCTCGAGAGAGGTTTATCAGTCGACTCAAGATACTAGAACAGTTAGTTAGACACACCGCACTGCTATTGAATAAAAAGGTAGGGACAATAGCTTTTCTAACGATCTATAATTAAGAGTTTAGTGATTATAATCTGAGAATAAATAAGATAATCCTTCGACTACCGTGGATAGTGGAGAGCAATTGATTGTGCGTGCTGTGACTTGATTGTTATCGGAACGGACCTCGGGAAAGAGAGAGTGACGAACAAAATCCCTTCCCGGAAAAGTGTTGTAAGTGACATTTTATTCTAGAAAGGGACCGTAGACTCGGTGAGGCTCCATCCTCACCTAGGGTCAAAAGTCCCGCGTGGTACCCTCCAACTCTTGAGCGAGCATCGGATTTCTCGTCGTTTACAACACTGCTCTTGTATCCCTTCGGTTCCACCGTTTCACCGGTGTCACTGGAGAGCTCTGCAACTCTGCCAGACTTCGGTGACCCCGGGGGTCCGGTGCAGAAGAACACAACGCATTTCCACATTCTTCCCTTCGGAGAAGACCTCATACTTGGTAGGTAAGACCATCGGTTTTTAGTCCGAGTAACGAGTAACTTAGAAACTGAAGGAAGGTAAGCTCCTGTAGGAGAAGAGTAGTCACTATAGGAAGGTAAGCTCCTGTAGGAGAAGAGTAGTCCCTGTAGGAAGGTAGGCTCCTGTAGGAGAAGAGTCGTCACTATAGGAAGGTAAGCTCCTGTAGGAGAAGAGTCGTCACTATAGGAAGGCAAACTCCTGTAGGAAGAGAAGAGTGTTCCTGTTGGAGACGGAGTTCCTATAGAGAAGATAATCACTACAGGGATAGTACTCTTAGCAGCAGACCAGTCCCTACAGTGAAGTAACATCATCTCCCTAAGTTAGGTATAGTCTTGGTGAGCCATTACCCAAGAACCAAGAACACAAGTAACTGTCTTGCCCCGTAGGTAGAAGAGGCCCCTAACCGTTAGGCACTAGAGTATAAGAACTCTAGGTTGAAGAGTATCCCGCCCTGTAGGAGCGAGAGTCTAGAGAGACCGGCCTGTAGGTAGAAAAAGAGAACCAGGCCCCGGTAACACCAGTTCCTATAGTAGCCTCTAGGAGTAGGAAACTGTAGACAATAGCAGAGTCGGGTTACTCAGCCCAGACCCATCAACTTCACTTCAGGCTTGTATGAGACCAGTAGAGTAGAAAAGACACTTTTGTTAGAGAACAAGAAGAGTCTCTAGGGAAGTTAACTTGACACTCTAGGAGTCCAACCTAAACAGTCGGGCCCGTTCCCGTACTACAGGAAACCTATACTGTAGGTACTCCGTGTATCCAAGTCCCAATTACTATCATTCCCCATCTCTTTCATTCGAACCCAATTATTACCCTTTTCATTTCCCTAAATTACTTCCTCCCAATCAATGCGCCACAATATTCAAAACTATTTAGCATTCAGTTCCAATAAATTTTTGAAAATGTTGACATCAAAGATTCGCCATCCAAGAGAGTTGACGTGATACTTGAAAGGGTTCAGTGACCTGACGTAAGGTGGTGGGTCAGCGCAAAAAATTTTTCGAAACGTCAAGCTTCTTCGTAAAAGAGGCATATAAATCCGATAAAGGGGAGCTTGAGTATTTTTATCTTGACAATCAAGAATGTGGGATTTTTTTTAGAAAATGATAAAGACTATCGTGTCGTTCAAGTATAGCCTTGTTGAAATCTAAGCACTTTTCATGTTCAAAGACGTGATGGAAAATTGCTGGACCATTTCTACACTTGCAATTAAAAAAAAAATTGCCTAGTAGTAATGTTGGGCTGATGTATTTGGTAAACAAATATTTTGGCCACATGTAGACCTTCTTCCTGTTGGACAATTTGAATGTAATTCATTTTGAAACGAAGGATTTTGTTTTTCTGCTTTGAAAAAAGAAGAAATTCAAATGATGGTGAAAGTCAAGTGCACATTTCCTTTTAAAAATTAAACGGTCCAGTTACCTTAACCACCTGGTCACAGTATACACAATAGGGTGAGTGTAATTTTCTCTTCTGAATAAGTTGTCAGGTACTCGAAAATGAGAGTTTGGAGTTGTTTAAAGTATCGGATAAACCAGTTTTTAACAAAATTAATAGATTTACCCTTGCACCCCTTTGTCAACCTAATGAGTTTCTGGCATTTGAGTTTCGCCTTGAATGAATAACTTTCAGAGTTTATAACAATATGAGCTAGAGAGCTCAAATCTTTAGTTTTTGCCTCTCTAATCCAATTAATTTTTGTTTTATGAGAAACTTTTTTATTGACAAGAATATCTAATAAGGGTTCAATTTTTTTCTTGTCTATATTCTCGATTGAATTTAAATTTCCAATTGAAACGAAACACAATGACATCTGTTGTATTTATGTTTTTTTCTATAATGTGCATTTGCTTATTCAGTTTTTACAATTTCTGTACAATTCAACAATTTTTTAATTTTAAAATTTTAAACAATTTTGTGCTTCTAACTTATAATGACCTAATGGCACAGATTTGTACTTGTTGTAAAAGTATCGATCAACAGACAAGCCATCCAATTCCCTTTTTGTTAGATTGACTTCCAAAATTTCATTTTTTATCAATTTTGTACAATTTATGGTGACGAGTTTTTCAGAGCATGTTTCAAGCGATTTTAAGTATTCAGAATGGCGTAAAATATTTTCGTTGCCAATTCTGGGAATACGAGATGCTTTACAAATTTCAGTTGCATTACAAAATAGTAAGGAATAACACGGACCTTTCAGTCCAATAAACTGTACTATGCCACAACCATTTTCAACTTTCCCAATTTTTGTGTTTATTGCGCTATACAAAACATGAGACTTATCCAACTTTGATGTATCCAATACGAAATTGATTTTGATTTGATTAAATATTCTTCATCACTACCAACAATTGAAATTATCAAAGAGTCTGTATGAGTACACCCCACTCTCATGCTTGTTTTAAAAAAAGGAAATAGCTTAAAATGAAACATTTGCAATAGTTCTAGTTTTCTGTATTCATAAATGGTCATTGCAATTACACGAAAATTGACATCTGTGCCTCTGTATTTTTTAAATGTAAACAGACTCAATGTCTCTGAAATTGGTTCGACATCAAGGAAATTATGCTGTGAAAATTTGTGCTTAAATTCGACTGAGCTATGACAAAATTTACTTGAAGCATAATTAAGCGGTGAAATTGCAAATCTACCAATTATAAAATTATTTTGACTTTTAAACCAATTGCTCATGAGTTCACTTTTTGCTTGAGCACGCATTTCGATATTTAACATTGCATAACTCTTGAATACAGTGTCTTCACGAAAGCGAAATCCTGAAATAATGAGGATTTCAATGAAATTTTCAACTTCACAAATGTTGAGACGAATCTTTGGTCCATGGTAATTTTCAAAGCTACTTGTGTAGCTTATTGAATTGTTTAAAATCAACGTTTGGTGATCATTGATCCATTGAATCCGAACTCGTAAATTCCCAGAGCTCAAGTATTGACAATTTGTTTGCCAAAATTTAAATGTATCGGCACGTTCTGGTTTATAATTTTTTCCACTTTTCTCTGGTTTTAAATATGGATTGCCAGTGTTTTCACCTATCAATTTAAAAAGTTTTTTATAATTTCACGACTCAAATATTTTTCCATTACCGTTTTCAATATTTTCCAAAATTTCCTGTAAAAGAAGAATGAGTTGGTCAACTTCGGGATACAAAACTTGAATAATTGATGGTTTGCAATTGTGATTTGCCTTGTGCAAGTAAATTTTCCACATCTATGAAATTTAAAAAATTGTATACGACAATTACTACACAGTTTAAAGGATACATACTCCTGCAACTTCGCAAAATCCAAGCCTGCATTTTAGCAATGCAGTAATTCCAAACTTGTAAACCAAGCTCTTGTCCAAAAAATATTTCTCTGCAGTGACACAGTTGAGTGAAGTTTCCTTTGCTTGGCTCAAATATTTAAACTGTTCATTGGTCTCATTTTATGGTGCCATCTGAACATCTCTATTGTCTTGCCTTCCAACCAAGAGTTCAAGTCCATCCATTTTCTTTTGCCGTTTTATTTTGTCATTTCCGACTTTATAAAGACAACAATGATAAATTTAAAGTTTAAATATGAGAAATAAACTTGCATTGTCGTTTTAAAATTTTCAAATCATTTTTGGCTGTTTCAATTGAAGAGCTTGGGATCGATTTATCTATAAAATTCTTTTGTTTATAATATTCAAAAGGTAAACTATAAAATTTACCACGATTTTCTAAATTTTCACAGTCGGTTAGTGGTTCCAATTGATTTTGAAATTATAATGAGAAATTGCGCTTCTTGACATTTGTCATTTCCTGATTTTCACCATCCGTCTCTATCCAATTTTCATTACTGTTGTCCAATTTGGTTAAATCATTTTCTGACTTTTGCTTTTGCATTTTCCGAAAAGCTGGAATAGTTTGTTTTGGTAACACTAAAAATGTACCAATAATTTAATTTACTCGAGAAATTGTTTTAAATAAACATCTTACAGTTTGTAATTGAACTCTCCATGATGTACTTGTTCAAGTTTAAAAGTGCAAGTGGTTCACTCACTGGTAAAATTTCTTCCTTTTTATACTCTTCCATGTACTCTAATGAAAAAATTTTAATACTCGGCTCATTTCTCTTTTGGTCGCAGAGATGAGAAGATGGGTAAAGCAAGAGTTGAAAAGTCTCACGACAATAGCGATATATTTCAAAAGTTTTTTACTCAATTGAGGGAAGAAAATGTAATTAGAAAATTTAAAATACCATATGAAACAATGAATTCTGGACAACAAAATGTAATTGATTTAGTTGAACATCATCTTACAAACAACTTGCAATTACTTGCTCTTGTAGTTGGTGAAGGTGGAACTAGTGAGTTTATCTGTACCGTTTTTGTTTTATAAAATGACATTTTTGTTTATTGTGTAGGGAAATCACACATTATTCATTATTTAAAGTCAATGTTTCTGCAAAGAAAAATACAGTTTCGCACAATTTCATTTACAGGTAAATTTTTAATTTAGCCATTCGTAAACCCAACTAGTAAACTAAACTATAAATCTAGGTTGTGCTTCAAATAATGTTGACGCATCTACTATACATTCATTATTCCACTTGGGCTATTTTTCACCTCTCATTCCTCAATGTGATCCCAATGACTTTTCACACTTGGTAAATGTAAATTATTATTTATTGGACGAAGTTTCAATGATTGGAAAACGTCTAATGGGTTTCATTTCTGAGCGTTTAAAAATGATCCATCGTTCGAATGAACCTTTTGGGAATTCTTCATTTATTGCATTTGGCGACTTGAGTCAGGTATATTTAAAAAAAAAATGTAAGATAATTTGATTTTTTAGAAATTTCTTTAGAAGAATTATGTTTTTGAACTTCTTTTTTTGCTCCTTCAATTCTGAATTATTTCTTGTGTCATCTTACTTACTGGACCATTTGTTTAATTGGGAATCACTGGACTGAGCATTCCTGTCGTCGAATCCTGTCGAAGCTGTTCCTTTACGGTCATCATCTTTACTACAAACCTTGTCAAAGTTGTCCATCAGAAGTTTAAAAAAAACTTTCCTAAAAATTTAAGCATTCAAAATATTGTTGGGTACTCATCAACAACCTTCAACTTCCATAATCTCCTTGGCAACATCCAACATTACTTACAAAGCTAAGTCAATTATTTAACTATCACCACTTTTATATCTATCTAGGATTGCAGGGATTTGAAACAATTGTTTTACTCAGATAATTACAACTAGAAGCCTCATCCCAGTTTACCATCCTGTTTCAGAAGCTTTTGACATCATCCAACAATACTCTCAAAGCTAAG
>NIPM01000063.1:365414-392457 GCA_002738285.1 Holacanthella duospinosa
AACTTGGAGTAGGTGTCCAAGGTGGTGCAGAAGCCGGAGCTCATGCAGCTAGAACTTATTTCACCAATCTCCATGATTCTGTCAATATCTTTGTCAAAATAGATTTTAAGAATGCTTTCAACGAAATCAGTTCTCTATGCGAGAACCTCTCTCATTTCTTCAGACTTCCCGCAATATATAACTTTGTTCACCAATGCTATCGTGTTCCTAGTGAAATTTTTTATGGAGAAACATCCATTCTCTCCTATCGAGGAGTTCAGCAAGGAGATCCGCTCGGACCTGCTCTTTTTTGTCTCGTCGTCCAACCCATAATTGAACAAATTGCCTCCGAATTTAATGTCTGGTATTTAGATGATTGCACCATCGCTGATTCTCCAACCAAAGTTTTTGAAGATTTAGAGAAAATTTTTCACTTAGCAAAAGAAGTTGGATTATCCCCAAATTTTTCTAAATGTGAAGCCACCATTCTTGGAAATTGTGAAGGGAGGGAACTCAAAAATATCATCTCTAATCTTGAACTAATAGTTCCGGGAATTCAAATGATGGAATTATCTAAAGCTTCTCTTCTTGGAACACCAATTTCAAACGAAGCGATTCGAGATTGCCTACAACAAAAAACTGATGCACTCAAAACTTTTGGAGAACGTCTTTTGAACATCTCCAAACATTCTGCTTTTTTCCTTCTTCAAAAATCCATTGCGATTCCGCGTTTAATCTTTTTTCTCCGAAGCTCCCCAACTTGGAAAGAAGTTGAGAGCCTTACTTTATACGATGATATGCTGAAGATTATTCTTGAAAACATAATTAACTCAAATTTCTCAGATCAAGCTATTATTCAATCATCACTCCCTATCAGACAAGGCGGTTTTGGGATCAAACACGCAGTTGACATGGCGATTCCGTGCTTTCTCGCGTCATTCAACAGTGTTGAACCTTTAGTGTCTGCCTTGCTCCCTAACAATTTTCAAATCGACCCTTCTGTGAAGACTGCAGAAAACCTTTGGACNTTTCAAATCGACCCTTTTGTGAAGACTGCAGAAAACCTTTGGACCTTAAAATACTTTGACAATCTCCCTGAATGTCCTTTAAGAAAATTTCAGAAAACTTGGGAAGAACCTCATTCTAAAAATCACTTCCACTTTATTCTTTCTACATGCTCCTTAGATGAAGACCTAGCGCGAATTCTTTCCTCTACCAATCAAGAAGCCGGCGCTTGGTTAGAGTCATTACCCTCCCCCCAACTTGGAACCCTTCTTTCTGATGAAGTTTTTAGAATTTCTTGCGCGATACGCCTTGGCTCTTTAGTTTGTTCTGCTCACTTTTGCTCTTGTGGTTTAGAAGTTGAAGAAACAGGTCGTCATGGTCTTTCATGCAAGAAAGCCTCTGGAAGATTGGCAAGATACGGCGGGATAAACGACATCATCCTCAGATCCCTTCGTTCAGCCGGATTTCCAAGCATTAGAGAACCTCCAGGTCTTTCAAGACAAGACGGAAAACACCCAGATGGAATGACACTCGTCCCCTGGTCTAGAGGAAAACCATTGGTCTGGGACTTCACTTGTGTGGATACATTCGCCCATTCATACATCTCATACACCAAACAAGACCCTGGTGCTGCCGCTATCATTGCTGAAGAGAAGAAGATAAAAAAATACAACTTTCTGCCAGAGAATAAATTCACTTTCGTTCCTATCGCTGTCGAGTCAAACGGAGTATGGGGACCCAATGGTCTGAAAATTGGCAATTACATTCAAATCGCTTCCGGAGAACCTTGTTCTACATCGTTTCTGATTCAGCGAATAAGTCTAGCTATTCAACGAAGAAACGCCACTTCCATTTTGGCGCNCCGGAGAACCTTGTTCTACATCGTTTCTGATTCAGCGAATAAGTCTAGCTATTCAACGAAGAAACGCCACTTCCATTTTGGCGCTCTTCCAAAAGGAAAGCATTTGGAAGAAATTTTCTATCTTTAACTTGCTTTTCAGTAGATCCACTTCTGTTCTTTTAATATTATTTTTTTTTTATTAATTGTTATTATTATATTATTCATAACTTATTGACTTAATTATAAGTTTAAATTCTATTATTAGATGTTAGATAAATATTAATTCAAAAAATTATTAATAATAAATTATTAGATCACTTTAAGATAATTTGTTAAAACTATATTGTACACTATAGCTCCGACCCGTAGCCGATTCTTACATCTTTAAGCCAGAAATCAGTTTGTCACTCGGCTTGCTGGCACAAATTGGTGAAATGGCTTAAAAGGAATTTAGGCATCCACTTGTTTTGACTGAGCAGATGCGTGTTTACGGTGAAGATGAAGAATTTAAATCAATGTTGTGTAGGATACGTGTAGGACATCTTTCCAATGAAGATTTAAAAAGGTTAAAGAGTAGAGAAGCTACAAATTTGACCCTCGGTGAACAAGTAGAATTTGCAAAAATTGCAACTTTAGTGTTTCCAACAAAAGCAAACGTCAGACAATATAACCAGTAAGAATTTATTTAATTTTACTGTAACCAGTGGCATAATTGGTAAAATTTTTCTAAAATAGGTTTAGACTAGAGTACACGGGACAACAAATTTTCAAATTCCTGCTGGTTATTCTAAAAATTCACCAAAAGGAATCGAAAACTATCTATAATTGAGCATTGGTACTCCTGTTGTACTAACTAAAAATTTGAGTGTCAAAAGTGGATTATTCAACGGTAATTTGAAATAAAACTCATCTATTGTTGTAAACATTTTAATTGATTATAAACCATTTTCTTAGGCGCTATAGGTCATGTTACCGAAGTTTCCAATTTTGATTCCCAAAACAATCCGCAAGTAATTTATATAAAATTCAAACGGTAACATTACAAACGTGTATTGGACAATGGAGCAGTTTCCACTTGAGGTATATTTTTTTGATAAAAATTTAATTATTTTAATTTTAACCCGAGAAATGTGTTGTAGGTGTTTTATTTTTGTACCATACACAAAGTACAAGGGCTTACATTGGATAAAATTGTAATTGGAACCGGTGGTGGACCTGCTGCAAGAGCAATGTTTAGACGAGACAGTCCGCAAATCATTTGCACGACAGTATCTAGGGTCAGGTCAGTATTGGATATTGCGTTTACCACTAAATTTGACCCAGAAATTGTTTCACGGGGAAATCATTATATACTTTGAATGACTGAAGAAGAACGTCTCAAGCGATTGGAAATTGAAACTAAAAAAATTATTTATCAAACAAATTTTTCTGTAGAGGCCCTATTGTAATAAACTTTTTAGAAACTAGAGATTATTCACAGACTCGAAGAGTGTCGGTCTCTTTTGAGTTTATCTTCAGTGTAAGATTGCAAAAAGAGGTGGAGGGTTGTTGCTATTTTCTCTTGAAATGGAATTGAGTTTTCCTATTGTCTTGTCAAAATTTAAAATGTGCCAAAATGGCTTCATACAAATTTTAACCTCTGAAAAGCAAAGTCTGGAAAATGGAAAGTATATAAAAAGTCGCCTTTCTTATGCGGAAATAACCAGTTTGTTGGAAGCTTCCAATAGTTTTTACAAATTATGGAAGTTCAATTTCTCTGACTACAACCACTGAAAAAATTCACATTTCAGTTTTACTTCCTTATGCTTTGGGCATGAATAAGGTGCTTATTGTCACACCAACGTGGGAAGCTTTAAAAGCAATAGCAACTTTGTTTCGAAGTTTAAAAAATTCAAATAATATTTTTCATCTTTTGAAAATTAAAATTGCTTCACAATGTCTAGAAAATGTTGGATTTTTAAAACGTTAAAAAATTTCAACCTCGTACTTTCCACCTTGTTCAATTTGCGTAAAATTTTTGATTATGCCAATGCAACAAGTGAAACCAATGAGTTTGAAAACTTTGAAAACATTATTCCATATGATGCGTATCGATATCCAAATTGTTTTTTGAAAATTTCACTAGAGAAATTTGGAAAAAAGAAATTTTATTTCCTTACACCATCAGTGCCACTATTGACAGAAAAAGGCCAATTACTCAACAAAAAATAATTGAATCCATTATACTGAACTGTACTCGATAAAACGTTTTCAAAGTATTTATCGACATTTAGTTCAAGCTTAAACTTTCACCAGTCAACATGTCCACTAGTGTCACAAAGAAATATACAAATTGTCACGTTTTAAGCAGTTTTGCTGGGCTCCCAGACATTATTAAGGACAATAAGGGAAAGAGTGCAAGACAAGTGAGAGAGGAATTGGAAGCTATTCCTGCATGGACTCTACATCGTGAAGTTAGAAAAAGATATCCCAAGAGAAAATATCAAGTTTTCTTTCCCCATTGGTTATTTTCCATTGATTTGCTTGAATTGGCAAAACAATCTACAGTTTCAAACAAAAATTACAAATTTGTCATGGTTTGTGTCGATGTTTTTAGCAAGTTTTTATGGATTTCCTTACAAAAGACAAAAAGTGTAGAAGACTGTGTAAAAGCCTTCAAATCTATTCTTTTTCGTGCAAAAAAAAACTCCGACATATGTTGTGTCTGATAGATCAAAAGAATTTTTATCAAAAAACTTTCAAAACTTTTTGGCCAGCAAAAACATTAGCTACTACTATGTGCACAGTATATTCAAGGCAAGTCATGCGGAAAGAGCCATTCGTACAATACGAAAATATTTGGCTCGCTATCATGAACACTATCAAACTAGTGACATTTTGAAACTTTTACCGTCAATTGTTGACCATTATAACGCTAGAAGACATTCAGTTACAAAAATGGCACCACGTGATGCCCTCAAGCCTGAAAATCAAGATTTGGTATGGCAAAAGACATTTGCAAAAATTGCTAAAAAAAACCAAAACCTATCAAATTTAAACCAGGAGATAGAGTTAAACTTACAGCATTCAGAGGTCTTTTTGACAAGGTAAGCTTCATTTTTCTTTAAACAATAAAATTTTAAACGCAATTGATATTTAGGCTAGTGAAAGACAATATACTGTCAAAAACTTTTTCATCAAAAGGGCGGTTCAAGCTTATCCAACAAATTTCAATTGGTTAATTGACGCTCAGGATGAGAATATTATTGAAAGTATAGCCGAAGCTGAACTCATTCCCGTCAAGAAACCCGCCAAGAAGACATCTAAAAAATGAACAAGTTTGCTCCCAAAGAAAGTCAATTTGTATTTTGGAGTAGTGCAAAGGGACTAAATTATTTTCCAGACAATAGTGCAAACAATTTTTACAATAATTTCCTCGAGCCAATTGTATTTGGTGAACAATATGAAGCTGGAATTGCGAAAGCAAGTTTTCATCTATCAAAAATTGAGCCGACAAAATTTTTTGGTCACAACCCTGGAGACAATGTAATTGAAATAAAGGCTGAACTACTGGATATTTATAAAGCAAAATATGCAAAAGGAAATATTGTACAGTTTATGGAAAATTTTAAAATTTTACTGGCAAAATTGCAAACAAAAATTGAAATAAACATGTACAGACCAACTGCAGACGAGGACCCAATTTTTGTCTTGTACAACAATTACACAGACTATGACGTGTCATTTTCGTCTCCATTTTCAGAGGTTTTTGGGTTTTTTAAACCAAGTTATAATCGTGGGAGACATTTTGCCGAGCGTCCATACAGTCAACCATTGTTTGATCAAATTGATATAAAAAGTGAACTGGAAATGAGTGTGTTTAGTGATAAAATTCACAAGTTGACTGTTGAAGAGCCAAGCCACCTCGATATTAGTCATCTAGTATCGGAAATTAATCGTCAAATGGAAACTCAAAAAATGGAATGCGTCTATGACGGGGAATATTTTGAAATTGAAAGCACTCTACCAAAAAATTCTGTAAAATTTTCAAATTTGATTGCAAAGGACTAAATTCAGACATGCGGTACTTTGGTGGAGCAAAAATTAAAAGCTACAAGAATATTGTCCTTTAGACTGTCCCATCAAAAATAATAATTCAATCAAACCTTGTTGAACCACAAGTTGCCTATTGTCAATTATGCCCATATCTAAACATTTTTCAATTTAAAAACGATGACTCTGTTGTCGACTTGTCTTCGAATCCCGTTTTGTATATGCCACTTTCAAAATGCAACAAAATTCCAAGCGTTCAAATACAAATTACAGACGAATTTTTACAGCCAATAAAAATGGAAGAAAATACAGAGTCGACTCTACTTTTACACATTCGTACAAAACGATATTAATACAGCGAATCCATAAAAAGTTTTGTCAGTCTACTTTTAAACTTTAACCAGTTTAGAAATGCGTTCAATCGAGTGTGATATGGAGGGTTGTAAAATTGAAAAAATTAAACCAATAAAAGGCCAATTACCACCACCGGACCAAATGGATTCCGAAGCGGAAAATTCAAAAGATGAGAAATCTTTTGGACAATACCATTCATCTCAAATTGGATACGGAATTAACCCAGTGAGTTTCGACTATGTTCTTCCCATGAAAAAGTCAAAAAAATTTAAAACAATAGGGAAAAGGACAAAAGGACGAAAAAAACAGCAAGTCGGCAAAGGCAAAATGTCAAAACAAATTGGCAAAGGCAAAAATACGAACCAAGCTGGAAAAGGTTTAGAAAACAACGTGTTTCAAAAAATACACTTTTAGTAGGAAGTGGAAAGTCAAAGAGAAAAGGCTATCAAAAACAACGGAGCTACAAGAAAAAGTAAAATGGATTCAAAATTTGAAGAAACTCATCAAGGGTCAAGGTCAAATATGAGGTCAAATTTGCAAATTTTCTCAGTCAATAGCACCGATGTCAGCGTCCTCTCCTCATATTATGTCACCTACGACACACAAAACAATTATAAGGAACAAAATAACACAGAGTTGTGGTTTCGAATGCCACCAACGCCTGCACATGTATACACGGATTTGTACAATTCTTTTCTACTCATTCGAGCTCGAATTACAGATTTGAGCGGAAATAAAATTTCAAGCTCAGATTCTGTAGCCGGAAGCAATTTACTTTTTCATACAGTGTGGTCAGATTTGATTCTATCAATTAATGGAAATCCAGTTTCCAGCAGCCTAAATCAATACCTCCATCAAGCTACAATGGTCCAACTATTGTCTTCAACAATGGGAGAAACACAAACGTCCATGACTACTTTATTGTATTATGAAGACACTGTACAAGATAGCTTTGATGCTACCAAAAATACGGGATACAAGACTAGGCAAACCCTAGGAGCTGAAAGCAAAATTTTTGAAATGCTTGGAAAACCATTCTCCAGTCTATTTTTCAACACAAAATATCTCCCTGGCAACGTTACATTGGATTTTAAATTTTGCCGTTCAAAAAATGAATTTTGTCTCGATTCTGCAAAAAGTGGAACATGCCCATATGCATTACAAATTCACAGTGCAAAACTCTATATAAAGCATCATATAGTCAATCCAAAAATTGTCTCTCAACACATGAGTTTATTGTCCAAGGGATCTTTTGCAAATTATATGCTAAATGACACAGAAACAAAAATTTCATTTATACCATCGGGATCAGTTTCACATACATCAGAAGCAAATTTTACCAAAGTCCCGCAGTACATTTCGATTGGTAAGTTACAATTTGAAATTTATAAAAATAAAATTTTTCAATTTTCATATTGTATTTTCTAGGATTGGTTTTAAACAGGGCATATTTTGGAAACCTTGGAAAATGTGCTTTAAATTTTCAAAATTTTACACTAAACAATTTGGTTGTGCGAAGTGGCACAAACTTTTTTGTCAAAAGAATTATTCAAATGGATTTTGAAAATTCAGCATACATGGAATGTTACCAAGCAATTTTCAAAGCCCTGGGAGCTCATGTTGAAAGGCGTCGTTAATTACCGACGTCGTTGGCGTAACGACGCAGGCGTAAGGACGACCTAGCGATCAATATAAATGACGAATGTTAAAAAAAAAGTCGCTATGGTGTCCTAAAAATCCGTCGTTAGTCAATAAGGACGGGTGTTTAGGACAAACTTTACGACATTGTGAAAAATAAAAAATACAATAATTTCAACATCTGAGAAATTTTTTTAAATTTCTGAGTTTATTTTTGTTTCGTGGAGCTTCCTATTTATAGACAATATGAGTCTAATTGAAAAACCTAAAGCGACGAAAGCAAAGGAATGTTCGGCGGAAGAGAAAAAAACATTAGTGACCGCCATTTCTTCTCATTCAATGACCCTATTCGGAAAACACAGTCAAACTGAGGAAAAGAAGAAGACAGTTTGGAGACAAGTCTCTCAAACGGTTAGTAATACACAATTAATATATCTAGCGAAAACTAATTATGATTTTATTTACAGGTTAACGCATGCTCTTCGGAGAAAAGGTCGGTCGAGAAAATACGAGAACAGTTTTGCCTCTTGAAATTTGACACAAAAACAAAAGCGGCAGCCCTTCTCAAAGATGTCACAAAAACAGGAGGTGGAGATTGGGAAGAAAATGATCTCGATGAGTTGCAAGCGCACTTAATTGGATTTATGGACTGGGAAAAAAGATGGTGAGAGTCATTGGAGTATGTGGAATCCTTCGAATTCCTGATGGAATTGACACTTCCACCCCACCATTACCAACTCTTTCAAGTGAAACTGAAGTAAGAGTTGTGAACGTAATATAAAAACTACACAATAATTCATATCTCTTTGGTCAATTTAGATTTATGAAGAAAACAATTCTCCATCTACTCAGTGTAAAATCAGTTCATCTCGTCATTTATTCGAAACTCCAAAACTCAAAAAAATGTCAACTAAGGATGAAATGGGAATACAACTTCTACAGGTTCAAAAGGAAATTCTGTGTGAATTGGGACGAGTGGCAGACGCTATGGAGGAAAGAAATAGACTTAAACGCATTAAACTAGTATTATAAAACAAACTTTATTTATACTTAATTTATCTAGGCATCTGAGTTCAGTAATATATTTATTGGAAGAATCCATTAACAATTTCTAACCGAATCTTGTTCCTTCTTGTGTAATTAGATTTTCAGGCAAGTTAGGCAAAATAATTGGTTCATTCAAATCCTCATCCTTTACCTCAAAATTTTGATCCTCTGGTAGATTTAAGCCTCTTCGCATGTTATGAAGCACAGCTGTGGCGCCAATGATCTGACAAGCACGATTTGGTTTGTATATTAAGGCTCTTCCGGTTTTGTGGATACGACGCAATATATTTTTCCACATGCCAATGGCGTTTTCAACAATTCTTCTCGTTCATTTATGGGCCACATTGAACGCTTGTTGAGAAGCGTTTTAAGGGTTAACAAAACATGGAACCAGCCAAGGCTCAACTCCGTAGCCGGAATCACCTGAAATGAAAAAAAAATTAAAAATAAGATTCGTTATGTACATCAATCAAACTTCATCCGACACAACTAGAGTATCGCATGAGTCTGACTCAGTAGTCGACTCTTGACTCATGAGTAGACTCACGAGTCAGAGTCGACTCAAAATATTAGAAAAGAGTCAACTCTTTATAACTCATGCTTTCATTACATTCAAGCAACAAATTCAGGAAATTAAAAAGGTGCAGTATAGCATTTAACAGTTGTTGAAGTTAATAATAAACCGCTATACCTTTGTAATTATTGCATGTAAGTGAACTTCATTAATACAATTAATAACAAAGCAATAAACTACACGAGTAAGCAATTTGTTTTAATTAATTAAAAAATTGTCATTTGAGTTTAGAGTCGACTCTTTGACTCATGAGTCATTGACTCTGAATCACAGGCTAAAAACCCAAAAGAGTGAGTCGACTCCCAAAAATTAAAATTTTGACTCTGACTCACTAAACCGAAAGAGTCAGAG
The DNA here is from genome assembly GCA_002738285.1 of Holacanthella duospinosa. Classification (NCBI taxonomy): domain Eukaryota; kingdom Metazoa; phylum Arthropoda; class Collembola; order Poduromorpha; family Neanuridae; genus Holacanthella; species Holacanthella duospinosa. Next base: position 375,236 of record NIPM01000063.1, read on the forward strand.
AGTCGACTCAGAGAGTCAATGACTCTGACGCAGGCTATAGTGTGAGTCATGCGATACTCTAACACCAACGAATCCCTCCCATTCACGTCCGCATCACCCTGTTAAATATTAACTCACCAATTAAATATCCATTGGGTGGATTAGCGAGAAACCGATTCTTGAGTTCACAGTGCCGCCAAATAATAGCATCGTGAGTAGATCCAGGTATCTTGCCACAACATCCAAGAATTTTTGGTTATGGTCACAAACTACTTGAACATTGATACAGTGTTCTTTCTTTCTTCCAATGTATAAAAGCTCAGTTGGTCCACTGAGAGATTGTATGTTGATAACAGTTCCGTCTATTGCACCAATAACATTGGGAAATCCTCCTAAAGCATAGAATCCCTACTTAATATACATAATTTCGTCTTGTGTTGGTGGCATTCGAATATGGGCCAGCGCTTGAGAGACAATTCTAAGAGAAACGTCCATGATCACCCGACTCAGTTGAGATTCAAAAATTCTTGTAATTCCCATGAAATCTCTTTGGAAGACTCCTTTTGCATAAAATCTAAAAAAATATCCCAGCAACTTGTGAGTTCGACTTGTTTTTCAACTAAGAGTACATGGACCAAGGACGAGTGACGTACTTGGTCCAAGAGACATATAGAAAATGAAATATCAAAACATCGAATCTCAAGTTTTTTTGAAGGGACTAAAAACTCGAATATCAATATACACCTAATTGCAAAACATCATAACTAAAAAATTTCAACGTTTCAGGAAACATAAAACTGATTTGAGTATAACCATACAAAATATGATAGGATGAATTTTGAAAATGGAAGTAGACGTCAAAGAATGTGCGCGTAGAAACGAATCTCGGAGAACCGTGATTTTGCGGTTAATGGTCTGAGCTTTTCATATACAATGCAAATAAATTACAAATATATGACATGGCATTGAGATACAAGATTTTGCAAGCAAATGTGGTAAATTTTTATCAATGTTTTATACCAAAATCTTATTTGCGTCAAAAAGTGAGCTATAATAATTCGATATACGGCGGAAGTTAAGTTACGAACTTTTAGCAAATGAAAAAATACTCGAGATACGAACTTTTGCTATTTCACTGTCGATGTCTACTAATGATAGCAATTTACCGCAGGGCAGCCATTACTTGCAAGCTCACTGGCAGAGCTTGGTTTTTGGTCGTAGGCCTAGCCAGCGGAGCACACATCTCAATGATTTGTAAAATAGAGACTCATGGGAATCGGTAGTTGGCAATTAGTTGTGCTTCATCTAATGCTTCCAATGGGTTTGATTTGTTCAAGAACACTCTTTCTTTCCTTAAGTTATGATTTTGCTCAATTTCCAAAATAAACTGCACCTACGCCATTGTTTTCAATTTTTTTTTTATTTTTGCGATAGCTCATAAGCTGTCGTTAGTTAGATATGATAAAGACAACAAATTAATGACAATTTTTTTTTGAACATACGTCGTTGTTATTTTTACGAACGATGTTTGTTCAATATGTTCAAACCTGTCGTTAGCGTTAACGACAAATTTTATCACAGACGCTTTTATTTTTCCAAAGTACGTCGCTATTAACGACGTGTCCCTAAGAACATTTAGCGACGTCGTTATATTAACGACACTTTCGAACATGACCCCCCTGGCTGCAGGGAGACCCATGGATAATGGAATCTCATTTAAAGATTTTGTAGAGGGGAAAAATTTATTCTTCGTTTCTATTGCACCTACTTCAGTCTCTGCATCCAGTTTTGTCATGTCATTATCGGGTCAAGTCTATGTGAGTCAACACCTACATCATTAAATTTCTTTTTACTGACCTTTTTTTTTAAATGATTCAGGTCGATTTGACATTTAAAACTGCATTGCCGGATCCAATAACGGTATTAACAGTAGGATTTCATCACAAAATGCTTAAAATTGGAGGAAAGGGTGAAGTTTACTTAAACTAAAATGGATTCCATCACACTTTAAAATTGTTTAAAACATTTGAGTAAAAACAGCAAAGAAAAACCATATTGTTTTGTAATTGCTGCGGATGAAATGCATGAAATAAACTTTTTTGCAATGTCCAATTGCAATTATTCAAAATGACGAGTCATCCAAATTGGATGGGAAGCATTGGATATTCTACTAAATGAACAAACGTTGTGAAAATGGAGCAAAATCCTTTGTATTTTTTTGCTCCTATGGTACAAAACTCTCATCTTACAACGTACAGAAGGCACCATACAATATGAGGGGAGAAAATTTGCAACAGTTTCAAAAAAAACGAATCCAACACTTGCGGCCTATTCACTCTCTACGTAGCAGCGCAACTCATGAGTGGGCGGAGCTATTGGTCTGTGCTGTGTGACTTTAACCCCTACAATCTTTCTTATAACGAAAAGCTTGTAAAAGTCTTTTTCAACTCGATCCATTTTCCCAGCAACCCCCGAGAAGAGAAGAAAATTATACAAACGTGTTGTGAAAGACTATGTAAATATTGTAAAGTTGAAAGGGGAGAGGGTGAAAAACATGAAAAGTGCAAATGTACATAAAACATTCAACTCATTTCTCTTTTACTCTTTGAATTGTAAACTTCTCCCTCCTTCCAAACTCTAATCTTGAATAAAACTGAAAATTTCAAAAACACTAACAAACCCAAAACAGAATACACTGTGTAAATTATTTAAAAACAATTGGGGTAAAAAAAAAAGTTTAAACAATACCAAAAAAATTCTGCCTTTGCTGTTGCTTTAACATTTTACCTCATTGGCCAGACGGTCTCTGGGAGTTATTATTTTACTCTATTGGCCTGTCGGTCTCTAGAGGTTTTTATTGTCATTTTTGCTTTTGCTATTGGTTTAACATTTTACCCCATTGGCCAGACGGTCTCTGGGAGTTTTTATTTTACTCTATCGGCCTGTCGCTCTCTAGAGGTTTTTATTTTCATTTTTGCTTATTGTCATTTTTGCTTTTGCTATTGCTTTAACATTTTACCCCATTGGCCAGACGGTCTCTGGGAGTTATTATTTTACTCTATTGGCCTGTCGGTGTCTAGAGGTTTTTATTGTCATTTTTGCTTTTGCTATTGCTTTAACATTTTACCCCATTGGATGAAACAATATAAACCACAACCTTTTCCATTATTTCTAAATAGGCTGAACCAGTTTCATTTTTGTGACATTGTTAACTATCGCTATGAATATTCTTGGAATTTCGTGCTTTTTAACTCCACACACCAGGAGCTGGGATTTGAATCCAATACATTTTTTGAAATTGTGTTTAGGTGTTCCTGAAATACTTGATTGCATGACGGATCACTATTACGTTCCAAATCACATTCTCTGCCATTCTGATCCAATATTTTTTCACCAAAAAGTCATACTTTGACTTTCGAAGCAGGGAAAGTTGGAACGCCATTGCTTTCCTTGTTAAAGATGTTTGGCCCTTTTAAGGACCAACAGCTGGGATATTTTTCCAACCACAGGGGTGGGTAGTGGGAAATTCCTTCCACCATCTACTATATTGCAGGAGTATCTAAGTGACATCATAATTAATTCATGTAGGATGGGCTGCGGCCAGTGCGGAGGGCTGCGGGCAGTAGGGAGGGATGCGGGCAGTAGGGAGGGCTGCGAGCAGTAGGGAGGGCTGCGGGCAGTAGGAAGAGCTGCGGGCAGTAGGGAGGGCTGCGGCAGTAGGGAGNGGGCTGCGGGCAGTAGAGATGGCTGCGGGCAATAGGTAGGGCTGCGGGCAGTAGGGAGGGCTGCGGGGTATAGGGAAGGCTGCGGGCTGTGGGGAGGGCTGGGGGCATTGGGGAGGGATGTGGACAGTAAAAAGGGAAGCGCAGTGGGGATGGCTGCGGGCAGTAGGGAAGGCTGCAAGCGTTGGGGAGGGCTGCGGTCAAAAAGGAAGGCTGCGGGCATTGGGAAGGCTGCGGATAGTAAGAAAGGATGTGGGCAGTGGGGAGGGCTGCGGGCAGTAAGGAAGGCTGCAAGCGGTGAAGAAGGCTGCGGTCAAAAGGGAAGGCGGCGGGCATTAGGAAGGGCTGCGGGCAGTGAGGAAGGCTGCGGGCAGTGGGAAGGGCTGCGGGCAGTGGGTAGAGCTACGGGCAGTAAAGAGGGCTGGGGGTAATAAGGAGGCCTGCGTACAGTGGGGAAGGCTGCGGGCAGTGGGGAGGGCTGAGGGCAGCGGGGAGGACTGCGGGCAGTGGGGTGGGCTGCGGGCAGTGGAGAGGGCTGCGACAGTGGGGAGAGCTGCGGGCAGTGGGGAGGGCTGCGGGCATNGGGGTGGGCTGCGGGCAGTGGAGAGGGCTGCGACAGTGGGGAGAGCTGCGGGCAGTGGGGAGGGCTGCGGGCATTGGGGAGGGCGGCAAGCAGTGGGGAAGGCTGCGGGCAGTGGTCGGTGCGTCGTGAAGCTACGGCAAAACACAATTTGTCAACAATGTTTTTGGGGGTTGGAAGAATATCCCAGCTCCTGGGTATAAAAGTTTCAAAAAAGAGGGGTTGGAAAAATATCCCAGCTGCTGGGAGGGTATTGGACCAAATTTGACTGGTGTGTGTGGAGAATGAATTTCATCTCATTACAGACAATTCTGCGTACTAATTTTCCAACTCGTTTTATTTAATTCCACTCCTTGCTCAGAATAAATTGACTGTGTGAATAAAAAATGACATTTACGGATTTTGTGAGCAAAATGAACCAAAATTTTATGATGAAATTATTGTTTCAAAAACTGTGTCGATTGGAAATTTGTTTAGTGATCAAGAAACCATAATAGTGTCGTTGATTAAAAAGAGAGCATTAAAACGAATGCCGTGTGAAAACTGTGGGTCCCATTCTACTGTTGGTATGAATTGTTCAAAGGTTCTTGCCGAAGAATTACAAAAATATATTGTGGAAACTAGTGAGTTTTTAAAGCATAAAAGTTTGAAACATTGAACCTTGAACGCTCAATTCAAAAATTGACGCAAGGATTTACAAATTTACAAATTCCGGTAAGTTTTACTTTATTTAAAATTTGCTTAAAAATTGAGAAATTTTTATGTTTAGAACGCAGTCTCATCCGTCGTAGAGACTGAAATTTATTATTTGGCATTTTCTCGACACTATTTGGATTTCCCATATTCTGAAAAGATTGAAATTTTTTGGACTTGTCAAAATTGGTCTCAGTCGTTTAAAGATTGGGAAGACTTTTTGTGCATTCTTTCAGCTTTGCCAAAAGTTTTGGCAATAAATTCCGCCTCATTCACCTTTGACCCTGTCGCCGATAAAATTATTCTCAATGAAATTGAATCGGGAAAAGTTGTCTTGGTTGATGATTTGAGAAAATTCCATGATAAATTTTCAGAATTGAATGTAAGAAAAATGTCCAAAGTCGGAAAACGCTGTGAAGATTGTCAAATGTGTGGTATACCGCCCAGTGACTGTGCCAAAATACTTGCAACAAAATTGAAATTTTATTTTAAAAACAAATTAATTTTACAAAATGAAATTTATGCTGCCAAAACTTGCATCTAGAGCCTATCATTTACTCAATCTCGGGTAATTGTTTCAAAAATTTAGTATAAATAGCATTGCTTTGCATAATTTTGGTTCATTCCCAGTTTGCTCGAGCTCAAGACATCATCTCAGGATGAATTCTCTCATCACTCTTATTGTTTCAAGTTTTTTATTTCTCAGCGCCATGGCATGTGAGTATACACATTTTATCAAGTCACATCAAGTTTACAAATTTCCCATTTTCGATTTGAATATTGAAGAAATTTTGAGCTCTTGTAAAAATTGTACAAATTCCGGACAATATCTCTACTACAAAACAAACCAAATTGGTGGAATTGGAGATTCATATTTTTGCAACAGTAAATTTCGCCACAGTTTTTTACCCCGAACCTGCTTTTTGGCTTTTGCAACAAATTCCGAAGAGTGTAAATTGATTACAAACGAGAAATTGGATCAAGGCGTCTTGTTTGATATTATAAAACAAGACATTACCGTCATTGAATTTATAAAATTTTTGCATTCTCTGCCTTCCTCTTTTATAGTTTCATTGGCTGGAATTTTGGGTAAAACTATACTAAATTTGTAAAATTTCAGTAAATTTTTTTAATTTTTTAGGGGTTTTATTTGGAGCAATCGCCGACGAAGTCATAAGAGGATACTTTAAACATCATTTGAGAAGATTAACAGTCGAGAATGTGGAATTATAAACAAAAAGAATCGCCGTCAATGGAAGAAAATAAACCCCCATGTAAAAAGTGTAAAATTGGCAAACGTAAAACTTGTAACACTTTTTTAAAGAAAAAAAGAACAGTAAATGAAATAAAAATTTGAAATTGTACATTTTCATCATTTAATTGATTTAATTTGATTTATTTAGTTTAAATGTCCCTATTGCAATTTTGAAGCTTCAACATTTTATCAAAATGAAACTCACAAGGAAACAGAGTATGATTTTACTATTTTAAATGACAAAAAGTACACATACTCAATGTGAATTGCTTTTTTTTGTAGACATTTGTGTGCACACTGCTACAAGTTTGTACCCTCAATAAAAGATCACTGGCCATGTCCACAGTCTGGAGCGGGAATGAAGAGGCCTCAAACAATTCGTCAAGATTTGAATGCAATTGACCAATCAGCCTTTAAACAAAGTCAAGGATCTCACTTGGGCTCCTTGGTCACATTTGTATACTCGCCCGAAGAAGAATTTCAAGAAATTTCAAATTTTATCGAATCAATTGAATTACCATTGCATCTCTTGATAAAACAACTATTGGATTCTTTTAATGGAATCAAAATCAAATTTGTAATGCCTTTTTCATTGGTGGAAGTGAAATCGGGAAACGAAAAGACTGGTTTTCCCTCAAGTTTTCCGTGGATTAATGTTGGACATGAGTCTTACATTGACGATGCAGTTGTGAGCCTTGTGAGTTATATTATTGTGAATATGAACTATTTGTGTGAAACTTCATCCGACTTTGCAATTTTACACATTGAAAAAATTGCCGTGCTGTGTGGACAATATGAAATTCCCCGAGGAAGGGGCCACGTCAAACTACCCTCGAGTCTACAGAAAAAACGTGGTCTCCTAGTTCCAGACGTAAAAGATTCTCCAGCTTGCTTTTACATTTGTGTTCTAACTGCAGTAAGTGCTAAGTGACATAAAAAAAAAGAGTAAAGAAAAAATTTCAAGTGAAGTGACAAGAAGCATGATTAGAAACGAGAAACGTACCATTAAAAGGGCGTTGGGTAGAATTGAAACTTTTGAAAAGTATATGGGATTGATAAACTTTACTGCGACCAATTTGAATGGAAATGGAGTTTCTCAACAAGAAATTGACACTGTTGAAGAAAATAACCCATCCATAAGTATATCAGTTTATTGATACAAGTGCAACAAAATGTATCCTATTCGACAGACTAAAAAGGATGCTCCGAATCACATTTCACTCTTGTTGGTTGAAGAAGTTGTAAATGACAAAAAAATGGTCACTATTTACTGATTCAGTCAATAAAGACTTTTCAATACCAAGTTCAAAATCACAATAGCAAAGTGTATTGTAAATTTTGTGTAAAAGGATTCAAAAGTGAGGCTACATTGCAAAACCACACATGTGCAATGGGTTCTGTGCAACAAACGTTGACATTGCGACACAAAATTTACAAGTTTAACCATCCGGAAATGAGTTTGAGGCAGAGCCATGTCATTTATTTTTATTTCATCGAATCAAAGTGCAAAGTGAAAGTTCAAACAACTTTCAAGTAAACTGCAAACATTTAATTGTCGGATACTCACTTGTGCTATTGACACCAGACGGAATACGCGAAACAAAAAGTTTTTTTGGAAATTATCCATTGTAACATTTTATAAACACGTGTTTGGAAATTGCTAAAAAGTGTGTAAAAAAATTAAATCGACAAACAAGTGGATTCCACCAACAAAAAAAGAATTGAAAATTTACAAGAATGCACAATTTTGTGACTTTTGTCAAAAGAAATTTTCATCAACTACGACCAAGACTCTACATCATCATCATGGTTGGGGATTTACAGCAACATCTCCACGAGCCTGTTCACCAAAAATGATTTTGTGTGCAAAATGTAATTTAAAGGCTCGTACGCCACATTTTATTTGTGCAGTGGGATTTTCTGAAACTCCAAAAGATTTCAAGTTGTTAGTGCAAGGTATCAGTGACAGTTGTGTGACACGAGCATTTCCAGTTTCTCGTAAAAATGGAGACTTTATTGGTCTTAATTTTAAATCGTAATCTAGAATTTTGAACGCTCGAAACTTTCGCCTGGATACAGAACCTACATCAATGGCCCAGGAAATGCTACAGGCTGGAAAATTTCTTTCTCATTCAGAAAAATACTTTAATTGTGACAGTGACTCTGTAATGAAAATGAACCAACTACAACTTTTAAATTCAAACTCGCTGACGGAATTTAAAATAAATCTGCAATCTAAATTTGATATTGAGCAATATCCAGTGGAAATGGCTAATTTTGCAAAAAATTTTAAAATTGAAACTTTTGAAAATTTTTTTTCAGTAAAGGGTATACAAAATGCCCTACTCATTTGTGACGTTTTCGAGTGTCACAGGGATTTGTGTATGAAATATTACGAATTGGATTCTCTGTTTGTAATTTCTGGGAGCCGCTTTACATTAGAGGCAGGAATGAAGTTTTCAAATGTACAGCTTGAAATTGTTGAATGCCAAAAAATTACGGAAATGATTGATAGTGGACTCAGAGGAGGGACAGTGATTTTGACCACAAAAAGAGCCGACTCAAACACCACTCGATATGGACCATTTAATCCAAATTTACCAACAGTTAACATTTTATCATTGGATTTAAACTCCCAATACAGTCATGCATTGTGCAAAAATTTACCAGTTGACAATTTTCAATTGTTGACAGACGACGAGTTAAAGTGTATAGACATTGCAAACATTGACCCAGGAAAAGGAATTGGATACGTTTTTAAAGTGTGGCTCTCAATTCCTCATCATTTACACGACCTCTACTCTTTTCACTTGTTTCCACCAATTTGTGAAAAGAGAAAAATAAATTTTAATATGCTATCACCCCACCAACAAGATGCCATTTCAAAAAGTGAAAAGGAAAATTAAATTTCAACAAGAAAAGTTGCTTTCAACATTGCACGACAAACCAAACGCAGTTCATCATTATCGAAATTTACAATTTTTTTTTAAAATTGGAATAAAAATTGTTATATTACATGGAGGATTTTGTTTCCGTGAAGCGGCAATTTTTCAAAATTATGCTATGTTTAACGTTGAAAAGAGAGCTCAAGCAAAAACTGAATTAATGAGCAACTGGTTCAAGGGACAAAATAATTTCATGATTGGACGATTTGCAATTTCCCCACTGACCTATGGAACCTCAAAATTCTGTCATAGTTCTGCTGAATTTAAAAGAAAATTTTCACAACACAACCTTTTGGACGTGGAATCAACTTCGGAAAAGCTAAGCCTCTTTACATTTTCAAAAACTAGAGGAACTGACGTCAACTTTCGTATAATTGCATTAACAATATACGAATATGGAAAATTGGAACTACAAGAAATGATTCACTTTCAACTCTACCCATTATTTGGATCATGCATGAAAATACTCCACAGTCATACAGATTCAATTACTATGTCAATTACTGGAATTCAAGACGCCGTGTACATTGAAAAGCTAAAATCCATTGGTGAAATTTTAGATACTTCAAAATTGGACACTACTCATTATCTCTATTCAACAACTAATCGCCAAAAACTAGGGAAATTGAAAGTGGTGGACGGAATTGTCCAATTTATTGGACTAAAGGGAACCTGCTATTCGTTGCTCTTTTGCAACAATTCTGAAATTTGCAAAGCGTCTGGAATTCCACGCTAAGGAAATGAAAATCTACTGAGGCACAAGGAATATTTGAAAACATTGGACAAGAAAAATAAAAAAATGGTCACCATAAATTGTATAAAACTTGTAAATGATGAAATTTTGGATGTCAATATAGTGAGACATGGATTTGATGCCCTGTCAATTGACAGGCATTTTTATAATAAATTTGAATCTGTACCATTGGGATATGTAAAAAATTGTCAAAATGAATAAAAATGAATAAAAATCTTTTAAAATTATTTAAAAACTCAACTTTTTCATTTTTTTACTGTTAGTTGAAGTTTAGTAAGCAATGAATAAGGGTAAATGTCAAGCGTTTCTCCATTTCCTATTGGACAAGAAAGTTCACCATCAGAAAAGGGTAAAAAGAATTAGGTCAGCCTCAGTAAAAAACTTGCTCTTCTTGTTCATATTGTTGTAAACTCGCAAAATTACCCTCCAAAAACAAGGGCCAGATGCAAGGAAGTCGTTGACTTTCTTAACAAATGCAAAGAGTCTGCTGAATATTTTGAAAAAACTTCTTGATATCCCGCTTTAAAATGTTCCGTGAAATGATATCCGGGTACCTAAAAATTTTTGTACATAGTTATTTCTATTCGGTATCCGTACTAGTCGGCGATTTTTCTAAAATAGTGAGGATATGATGAGAGGATCATAGCATATTCAATACACAAATTTTTTACTACATTGCCGAAAAAAATTACATTGGAAACATCAAAAAGGTTTTTTTTGCCCATCTCCAACTCAACATGCCCATACTTTGTTTACAACTCAAACATCCCTCTGACAATTTTTCTGAAATTTCTTGAAAATGTCGGCGGCATTATAACATGTATAATAAAAAATTATTGTATTGCATTGCCGAAGTACAACAATTCTCACCAGTGTTACGAGAGTTATCACACCCGGGTGGAATTGACTGGTCAAATTGGATATTATTTTAAAAAGTTTACAAATGTTTCTATCGGATGTACCTAAATACAAGCACGAGCTCAATAAAAAATTTTCTGTCGTTTCGAAATTTGTAAAATTGTTGATTTTTTTTTATTGTTTAATCAATATCTTTTTATCACACCTCCAGAATTTTGTCAAAAATGAAGAGAATAGATGTCATAGTACAGCCTGCAGATTGCAAAAACGTTTGGCTAACTCCAGCAGGAAATTTTAGCATTGTTGCCAAATTTATAAAAAAAAATAATATTTTCTGAATCTTTCTTTACTCAACATCTTTTAATTTCCGATACAGAATTTTATAAAAATTGCAGAAAAATAATTGTCGTAATACAGTCTACAAATTGTTAAGAATTTTTTTCCGCCATAACTACTTTCCATCATGTAACATGATTTTTTTTTCGTTCTCTATACAACTTAAGTATCCTACTTGCAATTACCAGAAAAGCCAATTGGAACAAATGGAAAATTCACCAAACAAAATAGAAAAATAATTTTTAAACAAAAAACTATTACCTTTAAATTAATTAAATAAAAAAAAAATTTTTTTTCTTCTACTTACCATTACTTTACACGATGAGTATCAATGGTCGTTAAGTTGTTATGTTATTAGATTGGTAGGTTGGAGTTTTTTTTTCCCCTCATCTTCTAAAACACAAACACACTCACAAACACACACACAGACGCCATCTTAGATTTAGAATATCAATGGTCGTTAGGTTGTTATGTTATTAAATTAGTAGGTTGTTAGGTTAGGTAAATTGTAGGATATAAGATTGTTAGATTATTAGATTATTAGGTTGTTAGATTGTTAGGTTATTAGACGCTTATACAGGTTGGTAGGGTTAATATATTATTCAGATTGTTAGGGTATAAGATTGTTAGGTTATTATGTTGTTAGGTTATTAAGGGTGTTAGATTGTTAGGGTATTACAGTGTTTTTTTTTAAGGTGGTGTTAAGTTGTTAAGGTGTTAGAGTCTTAAAGTGGTGTTAGATTGTTAGTATTAATATATTAAGATAGTATTAAGTTATCAGAGTGTTAGAGGTGTTACGGTAGAGTGGTGTTATAGTAGTGTTAGGTTATTAGGGTGTTAGGGTAATGTTAAATTATTAAGATATTAATGTATTAGGATGGTGTTAGGGTGTTAGGGTAGGGAGAGAACATAATTATATCATATAGACACAATACTATTAGATCATTGGTCAATAATAAAAGAGGAGGAGTCTAGGGGCTCAATGGTATACTTATACCTTACTAATAGTATTTGAATCGAATCTTTTATTACTCAGTATTACTGTGCCCGCCTTCATTCCACGGTTTACAATATCTGCAATTTTTGGACATGTAATAATTTCCAATTGAGCATTGGAGTGAATGATCCCAGCTTCAAGTGTAAAGCGAGACGCCGAGAAACAAAAATTTGGATTCAGTTTATAATACTTTATGCATAAATCTCGACGACATTCAAAAATGTCACAAAGAATTAGAGCATTGATTGTTGAAATTATTGAAGCATAATCTTTGAATGAGCGCAGCTTTAAATTTTTTACATATTGCAGTCACTTGGTCTTTTTGATCAAGTGACCACTGAATTATTTTGTCAATTTCTATATTTTCCTCCAAGGTAGATGTAAACTTTGATTCTGACAGTGTCATTGGAAATGGCAATTCTTTGCAACATAACTTTTGAAGTAAACTTCTGTGCTCAAGTTTTCCTTTCAAGTAATATTCAAAATGTGGAAATGATTTTCCTGCTTCCAACATTTCGTTGGCTAGCACAAAAGGAGTGGTATTCAAACAAAAATTTCGGCATCCAAAATTTGTAGGTTCAGAATAAGCCCAATTACTTCAGCGTTTTTTCTTGAAACTGGAAATGCATTGGTGACATTGTTCTCTGTAATTCCTTGTACCAAGATGTTAAAATCTTTATCAGTTTCTAAAAATCCGATTGCACAAATATATCGTGGTGTACGAGCGGTTAAATTACAAACTGAGCATAGGATCATACGCGCAGAAAATGGATTGGGAGTAATAGTTGGAAATCCAAAAGCGTGGTGATGGTTTAATATTTTTTGGCTTGATTTATTTGAAACAGATGAAAATTTAACTTTGCAAATATCACAATATTCTACATTTTGAAAAGTTTTCATCTCGTCTGCGGTTGGTTTAATAAAAATATTTGTGGATTAAATTTCGTTGACACATTTTTTGGCCAGCATTAAAGCCGTATTTAAAAAATGCTCAACAGGTGAAATGCCAAAGTAACTTAAGTATTCTTTGATACCTTTAGGTGTCAAAAGAACTAGTGTATATCCCTTGAAAACATGCTTAGAATTAATTTTTTTGGATGGGAGTGATGATGGTTGTGGTACTCTGAGTTGATAAAATGAAAAATATATAACATGACTCTGCCTCAATGTCATCTCTGGTCTGTTAAACTTGTATATTTTCTGTTTGTAGGGTAAGACAATCTGTTTGGAAACTGTGCCACACACATGTCTACTCAGAGTACTTGAATTCAAAAATGGCTTTCCATAAAATTTACAAAATACTTGACAATTTCTTTCGTAAAAAATGGCTCCATTGACTGAATCAAAATGTAGTGACCATTTCGTGAGGCATTTACTACATTCTCTACTAACAGTAAACAAATTGCCTTGTCTGCTTTGTTTTTTGTCGGCCTAATTGGGTAGAGTTTTTTTGACTTTTAAGAGTAAACAGAAACGGATAAACTTTTGTTATTTTGTACAAACATGTCAATTTCTATTAGGGTTACCCCATTTCCATCCAAATTAATCCCTTCAAAATTGATGACTCTTTCTTGGAGAAACTGTAAGTAACTCATGAAATTGCCAAGTGCACATTTAGTTGTTTCTTTCAATAGTTTCAATGCTCGTTTAGAGTTTGAATCTGAGCACTTTTTCAATCTGTTTAGCTTTACAGTATGTAAAACTTTGTCACCATAAATTGCAGCCAAAATACATATATGAAAACATAATGGCGAATCATTTGGATTTGGAGCTAGCAGTCCTTTTTTTCTCGTTAGACTTTGAGGTAATTTTGTCTTTCCTCGCCCTCGCGGAATCGAATACTCTCTACACATTACATTTAACTTATCTATTGAGAGTATTGCAAAATCGGAAGATGTTTCACATAGAAAGTTTACAGAGACAATTATATAGCTTACAAGATTTACTATAGCATCGTAAATGTAAGACTCATGCCCTATATTCATCCAAGGAGAACCCGAATGAAAATTTGGTTTTTCTATACCTGATTTGACTTCTATGAGAGTGAATGCTGAGAGTGAAGATGAGAGTGAAGTGAATGAAGTTTAATTCGAATGCCGTTAAATGTTTCCAAAACTTGCTTAATAAGATAATGGAGCGGTTCTTCAATTGATTCAATGAATAATGCAACTTGTTGGAGATTTTTATTGGGAGAATATGTAAAAGTGACAAGGGATCTCAAAAAAGCTCCTTGGCTCTCTTTGAAGACTGATTGATCAATTTGATCTAGATTTTGTCCGACGGTATTTGGGCAACGGATTCCCGTGCCATCTTGAGGACGTGCCCTATGAGCTGGAAGAGATGGAATAAACTGGAAACATTTTGTGCAGAGATGACTACAACAATTAGTCAATTGATAATTTCAATTAAAAACAAATAATTTTGAGGCAAAATATTTACTTTGTTTCCTTGTGACAAACTTTCCGATAGAATGTGGAAGGCTTAAAATCGCAATACTCACATGAAAACTGCAAATTATTATTCATAAGTTTGGAAATCATTTAATTATTTATAAAAACTATACCTTTCTTTTTCTAATTGGAGGCTTTTTTGTACAGTTTTTACATTTACAATCATCGTTATTACAACTACCGTGGTTGTTTCCTGGACAATTGCTTTTTCGCTTAAGGCTAGACATTTGATGTTTGGAGCTTGAGGTAATAATTTATTAATTTACGCAAAATTTCATCAGAAATACTCCAGCAAAGAATCCTAAATTTTTTTTGAAATTTAATTCAAACAAGGTTATTGAGTTTGTTTTATAAATTTATTTGGTTTGTTTACCGATAAATCCCGAAAATACAACCGTAGCTCCAGATGGAAGAGCGTGAAGAAATTTGACAAACTCAATTAATGTCACGTTCACGTTTGTTCTAAGAATTTCAAAAAGAAATCCTTTGTGTAAAACTTCAGTATGAATAATTTTACACTCGGACGGAGTTGTTGCAAATGCAAGAAAGCAAATACAGGAAGGGAAAATGTTTCAAAACTTGTTGTTGCAAAAGTAGGAATTTCCAATTCCGTCAATTTGATTTGTTTTGTAATACAGATAGTGTTCAGAGCTGGTACAATTTGTACAATTTTTTCAATTTCTATAGTAGTTAAATCTTAAACCAAACAAACATTTCAAAATTTAAAAAATCAATTTGTAATTGTTTTACTCACTTGCTTCGATTGTACATTACAGTTAAAATACAAACAGTGAATAATAAATTCATTTTCTTCTAGTTGATGCTTTGGTAGTTGGATTTGGAATGGAGTGAAATTTTAAAATTTATGCCTTTATATACTAGAGTTGAAATCTAGTCGAAAAATTCAGACTCGGAAAAGCAAAGACTTTGCAATAATGTGTTTGATTCTCAGACATTAGTGTCACCGTTGTTGTTTGTCAAGAAATTATGTAGCTGGTCAGCAAGTAAAATTGCACAATCTGATGGAGGAATTCCAGCTCTTTTGCAATCATCACACCTACATCCGTTTTCAACTGCCAATTTTCTAACACAAAGTTGCGGAAATTTCTGGATGAGCCCAACATCGTCCTCTATAAGGACAACCCTACCTGATTTTATCTGATCGAGTATGACTTTGTCAACCTTGCAATCAAATGTAAAGGCGATATTTTTTATTGCAACAACTTTAGACAAGACACTGAGAATCGGCGAAAATTCTTCCCAACTTTTAAAATCTTGACTCCAATCACTTGATGAGCAGGCAATTTCTATTCGTTCACGCGTAAATCGAAAATCCAAGTAATGGCGACTAAAACCAAGGAAATATATGTTGGGATGTTTACGCAATTTTGGTAGTTTCTGGAATAGATTTTTGGCGTATAATAAAGGGAGATATTAAAAACAAAATTTGCTATAATTAATTCTTACTCAAATGAAATTTGGAAACTTTTTTCTACAAACGCTGTCGAAAGATTCACAAAAGAATTCAATATAGTCTACTCTAAAGGATTAACACCAAAAAACTGGAGCGAGGTCCTTATCCTACCTATCTATAAAGGTGGGGACAAAACTGAACCAATTAATTATCGTCTAATCTCGCTCCTCAATACCATCCTAAAACTCTTCACCACGATACTAAATGAAAGACTCCTACTATGGATGAAAAGAAACAACAAAGTTTCGGAATACCAAGCTGAATTCCAAAAAGGTAGAAGCACACTGGATCACATCTTTGTACTTACGGCCATGATCCAAGTCCAACTTCTCAAATCACAAAAACTATATGCATGTTTCGTAGACTTAGCCAAAGCATTTCACACACCAAACCATGCACTCCTCTGGTCAACCCTCTACGAGGCCGGCGTCTCAACTAAATTCATAAACATCTTCAAAAGTATTTACTCGCAAGCTACGGCGAGTGTAAAAGGTGGAGTAGGACGTCCCAAAATTTTTAAAATAGAAAGAGGTGTATTACAAGGTGAAGTTGTCAATCCATCTCTGTTCAATCTCTTCATTGAAGAGCTAAACACTAAATATAGCACGTGTCTTTTAGAAGGAGTAGTATGTACAGCAGGGTTTTCCCATACCAGCCCCCCCCCCTCAAAGCCACCGACCTACCCACCGCCCTAAGTATTTCCACCGACCACCGACCTAAGTCAGCATTGTTGCTAAATTCACACCACCCTAAGTATTTCCACCGTCCACCTACCTAAGTGAAAGGTGTTTGTAAGTGAAAGGTGTTTGTAAAATAACATTAGAACTCGGCCACACACCCTATGACCCTAAGACACATTCACCCTAAGTCGCTTTCACCCTAAGACACATTCACCCTAAGACACATTCACCCTAAGTCGCTTTCACCCTAAGACACATTCACCCTAAGTCGCTTTCAAACTAAGACACATTCACCCTAAGACACATTCACCCTAAGACCCTAAGACACATTCACAATAAGACACATTCGCCCACCGACCTTTCACCCTAAGACCCTAAGACCCTAAGACACATTCACAGTAAGACACATTCGCCCACCGACCTTTCACCCTAAGACCCTAAGACCCTAAGACCCTAAGTTGGGATGGAAGACCCTAAGTATTAAGTTCAAACATGTTTA
>NIPM01000063.1:392481-404252 GCA_002738285.1 Holacanthella duospinosa
CCTACAGCACAGTCATCTATGAACCCAGGAACCTATGTATTCTCATTCTGTACAGTTGAATTCGGTCACACACCCCACACTACAAGATCCCTAAATTTATTTTCACCAATGAAACATCCAAACTCTAGTAGCATACGTGGACCCAAATTATTTCCACCGTCCACGGACCTAAGAACCCAAGTAACACCGCAAGCATTGACCATAGTCTGCGGCGTTGCCACATTCCAGAAACTTGTCTAATCATGTTTAAACCTGTCATAAGCTATGAATACAAGTATTTTCATTGCCTACAGTCCACGGACCTAAGAACCCAAGTAACACCACAAGCATTGACCATAGTCTGCGGCGTTGCCACATTCCAAAAACATGTCTAATCATGTTTAAACCTGTCATAAGCTATGAATACAAGTATTTTCATTGCCTACAGTCCACGTACCTAAGAACCTAAGTAGTTCACAATCCACCGACCCAAGTCTGTGGTGTTGCCACATCTCGCAAATTTATCAAAACATGTTTAAACCTGTCTGAGCCTATGAACACAAGTATGAGGAAATATATAGCTTTTTAGATCGACTGTCAGCAAGGTTGAAGTTGTCCAAGTATGAACGAACATTAAACATCCTGCTCCATTGTTAAACTGAAAGGTTAATTTTTGGAACATATGTTATTTTGAGTTTTGACCCTTTCTCTTTTTCCTCCTGCTATCAAGGGAGACTTCTAATGCATGTAGTCATGTTTTGAACCTGCTAATACACTTTACATTTGGAGAATTAGAAAGGAGGTATTTCTCATGACTGTGTGCAACGAGTGAAGGACATGTAAGAATTACTTTAGGTTTTCCAAATAAATTCAAGTGAAGAGCGTATAAATACACAAGTTAGAAGAGGTAATTCTTATTTCGGAGCAAGAGCAGACAAGAATTCTCAGAATTTGTAAGGTTACATGAAGTATAAGTTTAAGCATGTATTCACTTAGGGCTCATAGTTGATTCATGAGTTCTTATTATTGTGGGGTTACCTTTCACCAAAATTTATCTTTACTTTAAGTTGCAGATTTAGAAAGGAGTAACTTTTACTCGAAATTACTATTTTGAAACTTATTGAAGTATTCATGTTTAAAATTATCTGAACTTGTAGTGTTTAGTAAGCTAAAATTTATTTTTACCTTCACGGTATCGGTATATGAACAGACAGATACATGCATGACGGCGGGCGGGCGGGCAGGCATTGGACACTGGTTGGGACGGCGGGCGGGCGGGCGGCCTACCCTCATAGTATATGACAGGTTTAAACATGCTTGGATGAGTTTGTGGAATGTGGCAACACCGCATGTGAATTCTCAGGTTCATAGGTTTGTCGAGTGTGGAGAATGTGACTTCTTAGGATCATAAGCTATGACAAGTTTCAACATGTTTGGATAAGTTTCCGAGATGTGGCAACATCGCGGACTTAGATAGGCAGCAAACTTAGGTTCACATCTCCGTGTAATGTAGCAACAATGTTGACTTGTGTCGGTGGAAATACCTAGTGTAGTGTGAATTTAGCAACACTGCTGACTTAGGAGGATGATCGATGGAAATACTTAGGGATGAGAATACTTGTGTTCATAGGCTCAGACAGGTTTAAACATGTTTTGATAAATTTGCGAGATGTGGCTTAGGGTGAATGGTGTAAAAACTTAGGGCGAATGGTGAAAAAACTTAGTGTCTTAGGGTGAAAGCGACTTAGGGTGAATGGTGTAAAATATGACAGGTTTAAACATGATTAGACAAGTTTCTGNGGTCTTTTCTAAGAACAAAAATAGATTTTGGGTGAAAGGGTCTTAGGGTGAACAAAAATAGATTTTAGCCCCCTGCGGTGTTACTTGGGTTCTTAGGTCCGTGGTGTGTTGGTGTTGGCGAATGAGATGTGTTCATAGGTGACGANTGCGGTGTTACTTGGGTTCTTAGGTCCGTGGTGTGTTGGTGTTGGTAAATGAGATGTGTTCATAGGTGACGACAGGTTTAAACATGTTTGAACTTAGGGTCTTCCATCCCAACTTAGGGTCTTAGGGTGATAGGGTCTCAGGGCGAATGTGACTTAGGGTGAATGTGACTTAGGGTGAATGTGACTTAGGGTGAATGTGTCTTAGGGTGAATGTGACTTAGGGTCTTAGGGTGTGTGGCCGAGTTCTAATGTTATTTTACAAACACCTTTCACTTACAAACACCTTTCACNCTTAATACTTAGGGTCTTCCATCCCAACTTAGGGTCTTAGGGTCTTAGGGTCTTAGGGTGAAAGGTCGGTGGGAGAATGTGTTAGGGTGAAAGCGACTTAGGGTGAATGTGTCTTAGGGTGAATGTGTCTTAGGGTGAATGTGTCTTAGGGCGAAAGTGACTTAGGGTGAATGTGTCTTAGGGTGAATGTGTCTTAGGGTGATAGGGTCTTAGGGTGAATGTGTCTTAGGGTGAAAGCGACTTAGGGTGAATGTGTCTTAGGGTCTTAGGGTGTGTGGCCGAGTTCTAATGTTATTTTACAAACACCTTTCACTTACAAACACCTTTCACTTAGGTCGGTGGACGGTGGAAATACTTAGGGTGGTGTGAATTTAGCAACACTGCTGACTTAGGGCGGTGGTCGGTGGAAATACTTAGGGCGGTGGGTAGGTCGGTGGCTTTGAGGGGGGGTGGTATGGGAAAACCCTACTGTACATACTACTGAAGGGATCCGCATAAATGGACGTAAAGTACACTGCCTTTTTTATGCCGACGATTTAGTAATTGTGACATCATCGCAAGAACTACTACAAAAGAAAATCAACATAGCATCTAAATTCTTTAAATCGAAACATCTCTAAATTAATTTGAAGAAAACAAAAGTGGTCATTTTTAAAAAAAGAGGACGGATCAAAAAAACGGATAAATTTACATGGAACGGTAATCCAGTTGAAATAACAAGTCACTACAAATACTTGGCAATTACTTTCTGCTCGTCGGGCCTAGCAAACCTATCTGCCCAAGAAGCAACAACAAGAGGGCTAGCAGCAACCGCCACAACACTACACACTCTAAAACGACCCAAAGTCTTGTCGCTAAATTCAACAAAAAAACTCCTATCATCAATCATTAACTCAACAACAACGTATGCAGCAGGAATTTGGGGTCTTCCACACGCCGAGAAAATTGAAAAAGTACAGCAGCAATTCTTAAAACGAACATTACACCTACCATGGTCTATCCCAAGATACATCCTAAGATTTGAGACTGGGACGCCTCATATATCAGCCAAAATATCCAAACTAGCGATTGGTTTCTGGATCAGGATACTCAAAAGCAATAAGAACACTCTTCTCCGAGATGCTTATACTGAACATAGGAAAAAATCCGACTGTCAGAGCGAAAATAAATAACACTGGTGCTCTCAAATAGAAAAACTTTTCTCAACTGTTAATCTCGACCACCTATGGATAGCAGAGGATGCGGATTTAACTCAACATTGAAAAAAAACAATTCAAAGAATCAAAAATAAATTATACCAAGAGGAATACGGAAAAACGGAAAAGTCAAATAGAATTCCAGGCTTTCTCAATACAAAAACATGTGGAGCAGAACCGTACCTCAATTAAAATGATTTTAACTATACAGTCAGAAATATAGCAAATATCACACTCGGACTCAACACTTTCAGATCAGAAGGAGGCAGAAGAATCGACCTTAGAATGTGGGGGAAAAATATGCAATTTCTGCGGAAGCGAGAGCTCCCTTGACCACCTTCTATTCCAATGCCAAACTACAGAAAAACTAGGACGTACTACATTCTTCCCTAAACACATTGAAAAGCTTCTAAAATTTTTCAAATTTCTTGCATGCACCAAATTACTACCAAATTAATATAAATATTTACACATATTATTACTTAATATATCCAAACTTTTTCAAAACAGCCATTGATTGGGCTCTGCCATATCAACTAATAATTAAATAAAATAATAATTAATTCTTACTGAAGAAACAGCGTTTTGAACGAAGCTACTAGACCTAGTATAGATTGATCTGTAGTATGATGTATGTCTTTAAAAATTTCCCGTGTACCTTCAATGTATTTTTTCATTTCTTCTGCCAAAATTTGCGCACCATTTATGGGATGCTGAGCACTAGATTTGCATTTATCGCAAGGTCTCTTTTTTAATGCTCTTTGTTTGAGAAATGTATTGACGATACGTTCGTCCACCCCGTAAAATTCACCAACCAAAGTTGTTTTTTTTACTTATAAACTTATCACTATAGTCTGGATCATTTCGCTATCTTAACCGGCGTACTTCATTTTTAATGCAAATTGTGAGACGATTTAGTGAAAATAGTCGCATTAGATTTTGCGAAGTTGAAAATGAACAATTAAACTGTGGAGTAATAACATAATATTCATTGATGATTAAACCCGAGTTTTTACACGTTTGTGTTGAAATTCCAAGATAATTCATTTTTAATTTACAAACTTTAAATGTCACCTAAAAACAATAAACAAATCTCATTTTTCATGTAAGTAAATTTTGGTAAATCCAAGATTTAATTTTTAGTAAAAGTAAGTCACTTGGATTGATTTTAAAAAAAAGTTGGCTCAGCTTGGAGCGTGTTTATTCAAATTTGGTATAATCCAAGATTTAGATTTTAGAAAAAGTAATAGTCACTTGACTAGAATCTTTTTAAAAGTCGGCTAAGCTTGGAGTGTTTATTCTAATTTGGTATAATCCAAGATTTAGATTTTAGAAAAAGTAATAGTCACTTGAATTAATTTTTCAAAAAAGTCGGCTCAGCTTGGAGCGTGTTTATTCAAATTTGGTATAATCCAAGATTTAGTTTTCAGTAAAAGTAATAGTCACTTCAATTGATTTAAAAAAAAGGCGGCTCCGCTTGGAGCTTGTTTATTCAAATTTTGTATAATCCAAAATTTAGTTTTTAGTAAAAATAATAGTCACTTGGATTAATTTAGTGGTTTGACTACAATTGTCTATTGTTGAAGAAAAATAAATCGGCACCAGTTGAATGTGAAAAAACAAGTTGTTCTACTGTAGTCTGTCAGTGGTATGAAATGAAATGTATTTGTGTACAAAAGTAGAAACAAATAGTAATGTTATTAAAAGTTTATTTCATGTATTTAGGGTGTTTTTACAATCGAGCTAGAGAACAGAAGAAGGAAATACGATATTTTCTCAGACTCTTTAAAGGCTACTCTTAGCGACATGTACATTTCACGGAAAATAAACTACTCCCAATATACTTGCCCCTTTTGTATTTACAATATTTACACAGTCTCTCACAACATAGTTGTACAGCTTTCCCCTCGTTTGTTTTACGCAGACTCGGAGTAAGTATTGAGCAATAGAAATTGGTGACAAGTTTTTCATTGTAGAATAGATTTGAAAGACTAAAATCTTCCAATACTTTACATAAATCCCTTCCGTTCATTAGCTGAGCAGCAACCCATAAAGTGAAAAGGCCACAAGTATTGGTTCGATTTTTTTGAACTTGGGCCAAATTCTCTACCTGTACATTACAAGATGGCTTTTGAACATTGTAAAATGATAAGGGAGTCCCATACGAGCAGAAAAATACAAATGAATTCAAATTTTTTCCACATTGTTGATTAATATAGTAGAGAATCCAATGAGACCCTCCCTGGGTTGAATTTTATTCATTTTGAATAATTGCAGTTGGGTATTTTGAAAAATCTACCAAGTGCATTTCATTAGCGGCAATGACGTAGCACAGTGTCCTGGACTTGCTTTGTTTGCTCAAATATTTAAGACACTTTCCAAAAGTTATGGTATCCATTTTAAATCACATGTACTTCCCTACTTCCTCCAATTTGCATTAGCTTTTAATGAAATCCTACAGTTAATACAGTAACAGGCTCTACGATTGGGGTGGTAAACGTCAAATCAACCTAAAATGATAAAATGTAACAAAATTAATGAAATGTTGAAACCGGAAAATACCTGATTACTTAGAAAGACTTGGCCATTGAATGACACGACAAAATTTGATGTAGAAACAGATGTAGGAGCCAGTGAAACTAAAATCAAATTCTCCCCATTTACATAGTCGGACATTGAGGTTCCATTATCCAGTGGCCCATTTCCTAGAGCTTGCAAAATTGATTGGTAGCATTCCATATATTCAGCAGTGTCAAATGACACGTCTGTAATACGGACTTTTAGTAAAAGGAACAAATTGTACAAATCGGTGTAACACGTTGACGGAGGAACTCTAAATGTGAGTGTAGAATTTTGGTCTTTGGAAAATCCTTGCGGGTCATAAATTGTGTAAAATGATGAGGTCACGCTCACATCAGCATCGTTAAGGTTTAATCGTAAACTAGTTCTAGATTTTTTGTACGGGGTGTGAAATTGAATTTCAGGATCCATTTTATGTTTTTCGATAAAATTTTTGCTTGGAGCAACCGTTAGTGATACCCTTTTTCTTTGACTTTCCACGTCCAACTAATGATTTCTTTCTGGAGACTCGGCGTTTTTTTCTACCTCCGCTCTGCTTCCGAAATCCTTCTAATTGGTTTCTTTTCCGTTTTCCGCCAATTTATTTTTTGCGTCCCCCAACTCGTCTTTTCATTCTAGCACTTTTCCTTTTCTTTTTTGGCGATTTCCTTTTTTTACGATAACCATTTGAAGATTTACTTTTGCTCATTGGGATGACATAATCAGAGGCAATTGGATTTATACCAAATCCAACTTGAGGCGTATGATATTGTCCAAATGGGCTTGTAGATTCCAAATTTGAATTTTGACTTTCACTGAATGAAAATTCCGAACCAGTCTCCTTCACAGGTTCTTCCTCTTCTGGAGATATTTGGTCTTTAGTGGGCTTAATATTTTCAATTTTACAACCTTCTTCTTCACATTCGATTGATCTCATTTTTAATTGGAGATACAAGGTTTCTGGACGGCATCTAAACTTCAATTAACTAGATTTTGAACTAGATGTTAGTTTAAAATTGCTATCCAGGAATATGAAGAACCACAGTAGACTCTGAGGTTTCTTCCATTTCCACAGTTTGAAATCTTTTATCAATAAATTCAATATGAATTTCTGGAACTTGACAAAATTTCCTAACTGGGACATATAGGATTGGATTTGGCGTAAATTCGATTAGAGTCCCATTTGAGAATGGGAAAATATTTAAAAGTGGAATTTTTTTTACAATTGAACACTTGGGGTTCTCCTAAAATTCATATGATAGTTTTTTTTTTGGTAAAGTAAAAAGAATTATATTGTCAAAACTTTTAATTTTTGCTCCACCGTAATACCACATGTCCTGATTCAATCCAAAAGTACGGGCAACTAAATTTGAGAATTTTACTGAATTTCTTGGCTACTTGCTTTCAATTTCAAAGTAATGGCCATCATAGGTACATTCCATACTATTGGTTACCATTTGTCTATTAATTTCACTAACAAGGTGTACAACATCTAGTATGTCAGGTTCTCTTATATTTAGTGTGTGAACTGTGTCTTTGAATACACGCATTTCTAGAATACTTGTAATATCAATTTTATCAAACAGCACTTGACTAAATGGGGCTTCAGTAAAACGTTTTCCTGGAAAGTAAGCAGGCTCCATGAACCCAAAAGCTTGAGAATATGGTTCTGAGAATGCCACGTCATAGTCATAATAGTCATTGTAGAGTATAAAAATAGGTTCTTCTTCAATTGACTTTCTGTACATTTGAATTCTAACTTTGGCACCGAGTTTTTGCAAAAGAATGTTAAAGTTTTCCATGAAAGCTACAATTTCACCTGACGTATATTTCATTTTGTAAATGTCCAATAATTCAGCAATTATCCACAATTTGTCGTCATCCAGTTCATGACCAAAGAATGGCTGTGGCTTAATTTCGGAAGTATGACAACTTGCTTTTACAATTCCAACTTCAAGTAAATCACCTGATTCAATGGGATCTGTGGGAATGCCATGGAAACGAATTTGTTTACGGGTTACAATTTGTCCGAATTGGGAAAGAAGGAAGAGAACAAGAAAGAAAGAGGTCATTGCCCTTTGAGATCTTGAAGAGGAAGCATCTCTCTCCCTTTCTCTCTTAAATTATTCCTTTTTTAATTATTTGTTTTTTTGTTCTTTTAATTATTAGTTTAAATTAAAGTTCTTAATTAATTAACTTACTAACCTTTTCTTAATTCTTGTTAATTAACTCTACCTCTGACGCTACCCACCCCCACAAAAGATGGCGAGCAAGATCTCACAAAGGACCAATCATCACACCTGTTGGATCTTTTGGTGGACAGATATCAGCAGACCGCTCCTCATCAACAGCAAGCGACAACATTCCTGGATTCTTGGTATATTTTTTTTACATCATTTTTATCCGTGAGGGATCCGGATATTGTAAGTGTCATTTCAATTTCAACTCTTTATACCTAAGAAGTGAATTTGACCTCTGAGGTCAAGGCTCAACATTCGGCATTTTCAGCTCAGCTCAGCTCAGAACATTCTCGTGTTATTACGTTTAAATTGAGTTCATTGACCCCTGTTGAGCTCAAGTTTCATTCATCAGCTATTCCACTCTGCTCCACTCAACTTATTGAGATTTTTTTTTTGGGTTGATTTTTTTTTTGGGTTGATTTTTTTTTTCAAAAGTCTCACATTTTTATCTCGTTTATTACGCTTTGGAAATTATGTGGAACTTTTTGGATAACCGAGATTCCACACAAAATCGTTCGGCTAACCTTTCTAAAGGAGATTTGGAAGAATTTATGAGTGACGAAGCTTTGCTTATTCCAATCGTGAATAATAGGTCTGCGCCTTCGATTCCTATCCGAACGCCGAATATTTCTACAAAACCTCCTCCAATTCCAGAAAGACTTTACAAATCTCCTTACCAGCTTCCTACGGTTCCACCCCGTACATTTAGAAGTTCTGTTGTACCATCACCGGTACCATTGGATATAGCTCCTAAGGTTGTTGCTCATAATCCTACTTCTTTTCTTTCTCCACATAACTTTACCGCTACTACCGTTCCGATTCACGAGGCTATAAAATTTGTGAGACGATTTGACGGTTCAACCGATCCTCAAGATTTTATTGAAAGATTAGTACATGACTTTCAAAGTTTCAACTTTTCTGTTGATATTATGCTTAATAATTTCGATCGAATACTTGATGGCAATGCAAAAACTTGGTACAATTCCATTTGGCCTAGAATTAAGCGTGATATGGATAATCCTAATATTTCTTCCGATGAAATATGGCATTCTATCTGTCAGGAATTATGTGAGTTTTTTGATCCAACTGCTCGAAAATCCGAATATCGTCAGAAAAATCGAGATTTGATTTTCAAATTTGGCGATAATCCTGAAACGTTTGTAAGGAAAAATTGAATTTGCTTAGAAATCTTAATCCTTATTTGTCAGAAGGAGAGAAGGTACAACGACTTATTTCACNGGAAAAATTGAATTTGCTTAGAAATCTTAATCCTTATTTGTCAGAAGGAGAGAAGGTACAACGACTTATTTCACCTACTCCTCTTGAATTTCAAAAGGCTTGTGCTCTCACTAATATCCTTTCTCCTGTGGATTTTCTAATTTGCTTANTGAATTTCAAAAGGCTTGTGCTCTCACTAATATCCTTTCTCCTGTGGATTTTCTAATTTGCTTACGTAAATACTGCGAGGTTTATTCTCGGGATTTATCCATATCGAAACCTAAAATTACTTCGTTTGTTCCACCTGCTGTGATGTCTATGGAGACACAACAATTTGGACAACAATCTCATTTTCGCTCACAAGTTCCATCTATTAATAATCCTGTCGCTCATACATATTCTCAATCTCCAACTAATGAACCTATCTGTCATTATTGTCACGAACCGGGTCATATAATTAAATATTGTAAAAAACTCCAGGAAAATAATGACAAACAAGACTTTTCGGGAGGATACCGGGGTATTCAAAGGGAAAATTGGAACTCGGGATTTCAGAGATCACAACAGAGATTCCAAAATCCACAACCACAGGGTTATAGACAAAACTATGGTGAATCGGTTCCGAATTTTGCTCCACGGCAGCCTTCATATTCTCAACAGTATTCACGACCGAATAACTCATATTCCCAAAAAGGTTACGGATATAATCGTCAACAACCACATTTTGATACACAACTATATCAGAATAATACGAATCAACGACCCAATTCTAACGTCCATAAACCATCGGAAAACTAAAGAGTCTGGTGTTACAAGACCATCAGAATTCTGCCTCTCCTATCGTAAATAATAGTAAATTAGATATAGCTCCAAAATCCGCCGAATTCATCGAATGCACAGATGTGTCATCTTGTTGTAGTTCTTGTTTCGATGTTAATTCGTTAATTAGTTCACTTTGTCGTTTAATTAAGGAGATTCCTGCCGTCCTGTCGAAAAATAGTAATAAGTGTTCTCAATCTTCGGGCGATGATTTACCGCCATTTGTCGAAAACTTGTTTATTAATCCTGTCGAAATTAATAATAAGGATATTCCTGCCGTCTTGCCGAAAATTTGTATCAATCCTGTCGAAATTAATAATAAGGATATTCCTGCCGTCTTGCCGAAAATTTGTATCAATCCTGTCGAAATTAATAATAAGGATATTCCTGCCGTCTTGCCGAAAATTTGTATCAATCCTGTCGAAATTAATAATAAGGATATTCCTGCCGTCTTGCCGAAAATTTGTATCAATCCTGTCGAAATTAATAATAAGGATATTCCTGCCGTCTTGCCGAAAATTTGTATCAATCCTGTCGAAATTAATAATAAGGATATTCCTGCCGTCTTGCCGAAAATTTGTATCAATCCTGTCGAAATTAATAATAAGGATATTCCTGCCGTCTTGCCGAAAATTTGTATCAATCCTGTCGAAATTAATAATAAGGATATTCCTGCCGTCTTGCCGAAAATTTGTATCAATCCTGTCGAAATTAATAATAAGGATATTCCTGCCATCCTGCCGAATTTTAGTAGTAAATCTTCTCAAACTCCGAGCGATAATTTTTCGCCATTTACTGAAAAGTTGTTGGTTAAGTCTGTCGAAACTAGGAATAAGGATATTTATGTCACAAATAAAGTGTATACCCAACAACAGAATTCAAGAATTGGGTACGTTGTTCAACACTTCTAATGTGGAAGTTATTTCTGTTTCTAAGAATTTGTTCCAATATTCCTTAAAATTTGATTCTAAAGAAATCAAATCTCTTATCGATACGGGTGCATCTATCTCCGCGATAAACCCTAATATAATACCGTTAATTTATTCTAGTATTATTACTGAAAAATCAGTTACACCGTTCCTTATCCGACTTTCTATTGGTCAGGCACAAACAAAATCAATTAATAAGGTTGTTCGACTTTGTTTTACCCTAAATGATATAGAATTGGAATGGGATTTTTTTGTTATACCGGGTCTTTCTAATGAAATTGTAATTGGTATGGATTTTCTACATCATCATCATGCGACTTTACGTTGTGACTCTTTTTCGCTTGAGTTTCATAAAATTAACTCTGATATCACGGCACATGAGATTTCGAACGTCGAAGATTTGTGTAGAGTTGAGTTTTCAGATGTTCTACACTTCACCTTTCCTGAGCCGCCTGCAGTGGATATAATCCCAAAGGATAGTCGGGTTTTCTTATCTTCATGTCTCGTAGTACCGCCAAATTTTTGTTCTAAAGTAGAATTTCATATAGATAATTCAATATCAGGCTTAATCAGAGTTTCACCTTCCTATGCACT
>NIPM01000063.1:406040-442893 GCA_002738285.1 Holacanthella duospinosa
TAGATAACTTTCCACATTTGGACTTAGATTCTGATCTACCAAATTTGTCTTCTCCACCTTCCATTCAATCCTCAAATGATGAGATGCCCAATCTTTCAGCACAAAACGACTTACCGTGTTATGATTTTTCGAATAACCAGGATACAATTATTCCACTTCCACATAAAAGAATAGACGATCGTATTGGTTTTGTTAAAAATAAGTCAGAGTTAATTCAACCTCCTTGGAAAAATCGTCTAAGACCTAGACGAAAACCACGTACACCCCGAGCCAGAATTAGATCGATTGATTCCGATTAATTACCGACTTACCGTTTCTCAATTACTTTATCAATCACACAAATACTTACTTTATAATCGTATTTACCGAAACTTTCTTATATATCCCTTAAAATCATAATTTACAGTAATATGGAAATTCATCTTATCGACCTACATTCAATCAAGGTGGAAAATTTCTTGGAAGACGAGGTCGTCCTTTTTTCCAGATACTCCCGGGGAAATTGAGGTGTTGGGAGAGCTTCTGGGACCAGCAGGAGAAGTAGAATGGCTTCTCCGAGAACTAACACCACCACCTCGCACCCAACTTCCCTCAGAGATTTGGGTGATGGAGCCGTCTCGCTCCCGTTCTCCTTGTCGTAGTACATCGTAGTACATCGTAGGCGCAAGTCCCCGTCTCCTTGTCGAAAACCCGCGTTAAAAGTTAAATTTAAAATTACTTTGCAATTGGCATTAAATTTATAAAGTTTTCATATTTTTCTATTCCTTTATTTTTTTTTCTTTCAAAACCTTTCTCTTCTCATCGTGAGGACACGATCTACCCAGGAAGAGGGGATCTGTGGGAATGCCATGGAAACGAATTTGTTTACGGGTTACAATTTGTCCGAATTGGGAAAGAAGGAAGAGAACAAGAAAGAAAGAGGTCATTGCCCTTTGAGATCTTGAAGAGGAAGCATCTCTCTCCCTTTCTCTCTTAAATTATTCCTTTTTTAATTATTTGTTCTTTTGTTCTTTTAATTATTAGTTTAAATTAAAGTTCTTAATTAATTAACTTACTAACCTTTTCTTAATTCTTGTTAATTAACTCTACCTCTGACGCTACCCACCCCCACAGTTCTGGCAATTGATTGTGAAAATTACTCGCTGAATTTTCGGTAAAAAATACTAAACTTTTACTACTGTTAATAACAATATAGCGACTTTCAATTGGCATGAATCTGTTCAGTTTTGTTTAATTTTTGATGGTTTGACTTGTGGAGGCTGAGCACGAATAAGCTCAGCTTCAACTACGCTACCTATTATATCCTCATTTTCTGAATCGATTAGGAAATAATAGTTTGTCGGAAATCCTCTTATAGCTTTTTTAATAAAAAAAATCCTCATCAGTATATTGTTGTTGGAAGTCTGTGTGATAAAAATTACAAAAATATCTATAAAATTACAATAGGATTTCAATTTCAATTTACCTTGTCAAAAAGTCCTCGTATTGCCGTTAGCTTTACCCTATCACCTGGATTGAATTTAAGCGGCTTTGGCTTTTTTCTTGCCAATTTTGCATATGTAGCTTGCCACACAGAATCTTGATTTTCAGATTTTATTGCATCCCTTGGAGCCATTTTAGTAACCGAGTTTTTTCTTGCGTTATAATGGTCAACAATATTTGGTAAAAGCGTTTTTAAATCATTTGTCTCGCAATGTTCTTGCAATTTTGATAGATATTTTTGTAGCGTTCGAATAAATCTTTCAGCATGGCTTGCTTTCACTGTACTATGGACAGAATAAAATTTAATTGATTTGCTGCCAAGAAAATTTTGAGATTGTTTTGATAAAAACTCTTTGGAACGATCGGAGACGAGATAAACTGGAGTCATTTTTGCTTTACTTAAAATTGATTTGAAAGCTTTTAGACAACTAGCTGCAGTTTTGTCAAACATAAAGGCTGTCCAACAAAATTTCGAAAACACGTTCACACAAATCATTACAAACTTTATCTCCTTTTTGTTAATTTTATTTTCCGTTGCTAATTTTGCAGTTTCCAACAAGTCGAGAAAAAGCAACCAATATGGAAAGTGAACCAAGTATGAACGTTTAGGGTATCGTTTTCTCACTTCACGATGTAGGGGCCAAGCTGGTAATGTCTCCAACTTTTTTCTAACCTCCTTTGCCGTCTTTCCCTTATTGTCTAAAATAACGTCGGGTAGTCCAGAGAAACTTGACAAAAGATGTCTGTTTGTGTATCGCTTTGCAACGGAAAGTGACATGATTTACATGTAACTCAAACAAGTCACTGGTTGAAATGACGATGAATTATGGGAGTACCAATTTTGAATTTCCTCTGCGTAAGGGTTTAAAAGAAGTATTCGTTTTGTCACAAATCGAAACATTATTTGCTTTAAAACGTTTTTAGAAAATCGACATGGATCATAAAAAATTACAGCGTCAAATCCTGGAAAATAATTGTACTCATGCTCAGTGTTATTTTCAACATACCATTCAGGACAAGTAAAAATTGCTTTGAGTTCTACTTGAGTTAAAAGCATCAAGTTGAATTTTTTTGCTTCACCATAAGTTTTGGCATTTTTGAAAAATCCTGCCTCCTCGAACAAATTTTTACTCTCTTTGAGGGTAAACTTGATTTTGAGCAACGAGAAAACATTTCGCACTTTTTTGGAATTTCCAATTAAATTGGCAATCGCTCGTAACGCGACTCGAGTGGGCGCCACAATCAAAACTTTTTGGAAACCACATACGTATGGCAACAAGGCAGTTGCACGTATTCGTTCAGTGATGCAAGGCATGCACAGTAAGAGAGGTAGAGAGTAAATATAATTTTTCACAAATGCGTTTAGCATTCCATTAATTTCACTAATTGACGCTCGAGTAATTTGATCTTCCCCACATTCAATGTTTCTTTGTTCCTGTGCAAGAATATCAATGAGGGTAGTACGTAATTTTGAAAATTTTGATTTAGATCTAATAACATTAGTCATGGGAAGCTGTCCTTTCCCTTTCGTTAATGTGTTAAACTTTTGAGTTTTCATTTATTGTTTAGTAAATTTTCTGAGAAATGATTCTCCGAGTTTAATAGTACGACTGTCTGACCCAAGTTTCATGGCTTTAGTGATTTACTGAATATGGTGACTTTTTCAGATACGCATTTAGAGATGAATACAGTTGAAACAATATGAAAAGTAGTTTACATTCAATTTTCAGTAACATTTTTATTCAAGATTTCGCTATAGTTTTTTATTTTCTATTTCCAATTTTTTCAGCTTTTCTTTTTCTTCCATCCATAATCTACAATGGTTTCCTTGTTTTACAACTTCTGGATCAAATTCCTTGGTGCATGCGTAATCTTGACCTGACCTCACTGGTGATAATGCTGTATAAATAATATTCGGACTGTCCCGCTTCATCATTGCATTTCCGCTTGCACCGCATGCCATTCCAATTACAATTTTATCTACACTGAAAACCAGAACTCACTATATATGGTGAAAGTGTTTTTATCCCAAATATGTAACTTTGTATTAGTATTCTGTAAGTGGATAGACACCTCTAGGCACCTGCACTGCATCTTACTAATTTAACAAAATACATATAGATTACTGCACAAAATAAATTTTGAAAATGTGCTATTATATTATATAATTTTTGTGACTACGTTTTCAATTATAGGAAGGTCGTTTTCCATGTCTCCGTCAAATTCTGAAACAAAAAGCAGTGTTGTATTTACGATAAATTACTAGCCGAAACAGTAACGTTCAATATCCTGTTTCGAGAGTGAGAGCAATATTAGTGCAAAATCAAAATAAGAGTTTGACCTTGAGTTCGACACAATTTATGTTTGATTTTTTCGGAAACAAAAAAGAAGTATCGAGTGTCAAAATTTGATGATTAATTTTGAAAAATTTGTCAAATTAGGAAATACTCGAAATTTTTCAAAATTAATCATCAAATTTTATTAGAATTCTTAAACCCAAGTCCTTTGAAAATGACATTTTCACGGCTCGATCGATTGGAGGTACTCATGGAATGATACCACTCATGTCCACCGCCCCAATGGTACAGTGTAATTTGCTTATAGAGGTGTTTATTTTTAACACGCCATGGTCTGCCAGCTGAAGCTCAACTGCCAGCTGAGCGTTGGATTTCGATACTATCGCCATTTTAAGCCAAAAAATAAGCTGCGCAATAAGATTTCTTTCCTATCAGCATAAAAATGTTGCTAACTATTCAATAATTATTGTTTTGGCATGTAACTGCATGAGATCGTTTTTGAGTCACAACATACGTACGGAAGGGGGATGGGGAAGCTTGGGAGGGATGCGGGAATGTACGGGAAGGATGTGGGAATGCATAGAAAGACGCAGGAATGGTTGGATGGGCTGTGGCAAAGCACGGGAGGAATGCGGGAATGGACGGAAAGGCTGTGGGAAAGCACGGGAGTACTGTGTAATATCACTTGAGGGATGCGGGAATGGACGGGAAGGCTGTGGGAAAGCACGGGAGGACTGTGTAATAGCACTTGAGGGATGGAGATGGTTGGGAAGGCTGTGGGAAAGCACGAAAAGGGTACGGGAATGTACGGGAGGGCGATGGGGCAGCACGAGAGGAATTCGGGAATGGACGGAAAGGCTGCGGGAAAGCATGGGAGGAAACGAACATGTACGGGAGTGCGATGGGGAAGTACGGGAGGGCTGTGGGAAAGCAAGGGAGCGATGTTTGATTGGACAGGAGAGCTGTGGGAATGCATATAGGAATGCAGAAGTGGTCGGGTGGGCTGTGTCAAAGCAATTCGACAGAATTAACGGTAAAACGAAGTCGAATTAATGTGTTGATGGACTGAGCCGTTGATTGACCAATGGAAAGGCGAATGAGTAATGGTGAAACAATATTCGGAAAAATGAACGGAATTAACGATGGGTTTATAGCTGAGAGTGAAACGCCAGTATCTATGATGCTGTTGCGTTGAATAGAATCAAAATAAACCAAATGTCGGAAAAGAGTAGTCGAAATACTCACGTCTTCACCTTCAGAATTGCTGAACAAAGTACCCATATCGTGAAAATCCGTAATCGTTGAATTTTGTTGACTATTTACAAGGATTTCGAGGACTACTAAATCTATACAATCACTTAACTTAATTTCGGCAGAAGGCGGAAAATCATCGTTATATGTTTGAGAAAAACTACTAACTATAGACGGCAAATCGGCAGAAACACAGTCAGCGGATACCTGAACTGCGGCGTCGGATGGAGTACTCTTACAAGAACTACGAATTAACAAAATTAAATGTAAACATAACTTACAACTGGACGAAGCTTCGGCAGATTCGAGATTTTTACAACTAATATCTATAATACAACTATGTAGTCGAAAAGCTATAGGTCCGGCGGTCCTGCGACACCAGACTTTCTAGTTTTCCGACGGCTGGTTAGCAACTGGAGTGGAAGCACGCTGACTCAGGAGCGTGTCCTGATGAAACGAAACCTTGTGTACCCAGTTGTGGAACAAATTGTGGAGAAAATTGTGATGAAAATTGTCAATTTGACCCAGGATATTGAAAACCAATCGGTAGATACATAAAATACGGTGAAACGTAAGGATGCGGCTGTGGAAAATATTGCTGCGGCAACGTTGGAACGAAATTTTGTGCTGTAGACACCGGAATCTGCTGAAATTGTGGTTGTGGATATTGCGGAAAATACCCGGCAGCCTGCGGTGTTGGAGCTTGAATCAAATTCGGCTGCTGTGGTTCCTGCAATCGCGGTGTTGGTGCGGAATTCCAATTATTCCTTGAACCCCTAGCGTTATTCCCGGTATTTGTTCCTCGAAATCCCCAGTTTGAATTTTGCGGTCGCTGAGGACAGTACTTAACTAGGTGACCAGCTTTGTGGCAGTAGTTACAAACAGGCTCGCCTGTTCTCAAAACGAGAATACGGTGCAGTTCCTGGATGACGGAAAGACGGAAAACGATTCTGAGGATTATTAACCGGGCGAATGTTCTGAGGCTGAAGTGACATTACAGCAGGTGGAGAAAAAGCAGGTGCTTTGGCTTTATTTGCAGCCAACTCGCTAGCCTTTGCGTAACGCCTCTGCGTAACGCCGTAAAAGAACCAAAAAATCGACAGGAGAATCCAATTCAGTCGTCAAGCAAACTTTTTGAAACTCAGGAGGAGAGACATCGATCAAAAGTTGTACCTTCTCTCCTTCTGAGCAGTGAGGCTTTAAATTTCGAATTAATTTAAGTTTTTCCGTGACGAATGTCTCGGGATTGTCGCCAAATTTGAAAACCAATTCCCTGTTTTGCTTCTTATTCAGAACGGCGAGAAATCGGATTGAAAAAATCGCAGAGTTCCTGACAAATAGAAAACCAAATTTCTTCCCGTGATTTACTAGGATCATCGATATCCCGTTGAACCCGATCCCAGATGGAATCATACCACGTTTCCATCCAAAATGCGGTCGAAGTTGTTGAGAGCCATGTCGATGGTGATCCCATAATGACGGAAGTCATTCTCTAATCGTCGTAGAAATATTTAAGGATCGGATGAACCATCGAATCTTCGAACAAACTGGATAGCATCATGGATTGGAACCGGTGGAACCGAAAACCCAACCTCTGGTGGAATGACATTGGATGCCGATGCATGCCCTTGAGCGCCTGACGTCTGTTCTGTTGGTACAGCAGTAGATCTTGCATGTCTTGTCGGCCTTGTCGACGGCAACCGTTGAGCGGACGGAACCGCTGACGTACTTCCTGTACTGTTCGGAATAACGGACGGAACCGTTGACGTTCTTGCTGTAGTATTCGGTATAACGGGCGGGACCGTCGGCGTAATAACTGGCGCAGTTAGATGACGATGACGGGACAGAGCCGTCGGTGGAGCAGAAAGAACAATCGGCGTCTGGTGAGGTTGAAGGTCCCTTTTGGATGTCGTGAAACGCGTTTGCGTACCGGTATGGACGAAAGGAACTATAATAATTTCTTTTTCACTGTTCTGTTCCAAATCTTCTGTGGTTTAAGAGGACGGATTTTGTCCAAAGAACAGAGAAGGCCACATAGTGAACAGTTGTACAAAAATTAACCAGCGAAAGAACAAAATAAAAAAAATTTACGTAAAAAAAAATTTAACGAGAAAAAAAAATTAATCCAAAACAAAAATTTCCAAAATCTTTGAAAAATTAATTGAAGAGATCTGGCAATTCTACGGTGGTACGGAAAAATTGCCAAAATCTAGATGAGAAAAAACAATTCCAAAAAAGAAATCAACAAAAATTTGAGCGGAGCGGAGTGAATTGAGCCGATGAATAGAGCTTGACTTTTCCCGATGTCAAACTAATCAAGTGTAGAAATGAAAAAAAAATGTTGAGCTGAGCGGAGCAAAAAGGTGCCGACACGTGAGCCTGTTCGGCTGCAGAAAGAGCAGAGACAATAGCAATAAACCGACGGAAAACTCACGAAAATCTTCGAAAACTCGATGCAATTAACGATGAAACGATGTAAATAAAAAATTTGTGAAAGAAATTTGTAAAAAAAAATTTGAAATTTTGCGAAAAAATAAAAAAAAATTCTCTAAAAAAAAATTAACAATAGTGATAACCACCACCTTATGCCTAAAAAATTCTGGAAAATGACTGTTATAATAAAAATTAATGACAAATCGTTGTAAAAAAACTTTAATGGTGAAAGTTAGACAAAACTAACTTGCACATTTGCAAAAAAAAAATTCGAAAAATTTTAGAAAGTGGGCGGAACCACTTAAATCTAATGATAATTGATGAAAATTTTACAAAAAAAATACGTTAAAAACCGTGATAATTAACGGGGAAAACGGTACAAAAATAAAGATGAAATTTGCAAAATGTTTGCAAAAAAAGAATTACTAAAAACTTACAAATCTGGATCCCTCACAGATTTTTATTTTTGATGAAAATATCCATTAAATGTCACTCGCTTGGCTGTGGAAGTGGCGGTCTGCTGCTGGCTTACACCGAAGAGGATCCGGTGAAAAATAAGCGAAGAAAATCCTCCGAGCGAAATCTACTCGCCAGCTATTGTTGAGCGGTAGGTCTCTTTCGTCCATATCTTTACGGCCGCCACTTTGACGTTATTGCCAATCATCATTCCTTGTGTCATCTAATAAACTTGAAAGATCCAAATGCTCAATTTGCTCGATGGGCTTTACGTTTACAACCGTACGACTTTACCGTTACCCATCGTTCTGGGAAAAAACATACCGATGCTGATGTTCTTTCAAGATTTCCTGTCGATCCAGCTGACAGATTTATTGATCTCAGCTTCGAAGATTCGTTGTATGGTCTGGACGTTCATAGGGTTGAGTATTTATAATCTATTGAAGATGTAAATCTTGCAGTACTTCAATATGCCGAACCGCGTTTCCGTAAAATCATCGATTTTCTGAAATCGACCGATGTTTCTACCGCTATACCGTTAAAGAAACCTTGGAAAATTGAAGAGTATAAGCTCCAAGAAGGTATTCTATATCGCATTAATCCTAATAAATACAGTCGACTATGGCGTTTAGTTATTCCAGCTAAACTACGGAAACAAATAATTACCGAAATTCACGTTTCTTCTTGTGGCCACTTAGGTTTTTTCAAAACGTGGCATTCAATAAA
The DNA here is from genome assembly GCA_002738285.1 of Holacanthella duospinosa. Taxonomy (NCBI): domain Eukaryota; kingdom Metazoa; phylum Arthropoda; class Collembola; order Poduromorpha; family Neanuridae; genus Holacanthella; species Holacanthella duospinosa. The sequence continues at coordinate 414,686 of NIPM01000063.1, forward strand.
ATCTCGATATTACTGGCCAAGTATGTACAAACTTGTACTTCATTTTCTGCTTCTTGTCAACTGCACAACCTCGCTCCAGTAAAAGCTCAAAGTAATCCGATGGAGCCACCGAAATTTCCATTTGAGGTTGTAGGAATTGATTTCATTGGTCCATTACCAATTACGCAGGGACGAAGCCAATATGCTCTTACCGGTACTTGTCTTTTGACATGTTTTATCGAGGTTTCACCTGTCCATTCTGCCGATTCTGAAAGCGCTATTCGAGTTCTTGAACGTGACTTGATCAATCGTCACGGGTTTCCAATTAAAATTCTCACCGATCAGGGGACACATTTCACTTCCATGGGAATTTTCTTATTTTGGTGAGACTCGAGGAATCAAATTAATCCGCACAGCTACATATCATCCTCAGGCTAATGGAGTTGACAAACGGGCAAATGGGACAGTTAAACGTATACTCGCTAAATTTGTGCAAGCCAATAAAAAAGATTGGAATCAGCACCTTCCACGGGCTGCTTTCGCGATGAATTCTACAGTTTATAGAATTACGGGTCATTCTCCGTATTTTTTGGTGTATGGCCGGGAGCCAAATTTACCGTGACAATTTTTTACCGACTTTACGTGAATGGCTTGAAGACGAGGAACAGAGTGTTTCCATACCTTGTGTTCAGGAGGCCATAGCTGAGCTTAGAAGAAATACCATCGTGGCTCAGCAAAATTCACAATAATCGTTCAATTCCGCACATCTGCCAATCACTTATGAGAAAGATCAGCTTGTAGTAATTCGAAAATTTACGTGTAAACCTGATCTTTCTAGTAAGTTGACTGAGAAATGGAAGGGGCCATTTCGTGTTATCAAACATACAAGTCCAACAAACATCCTTGTTGAGACGTTGCCAGATGCTGCGAGGAAAAAATCAAAAATTGTTTCGCTAAAAAACGTTAAATTATACCATACGGCCGATAATACCGATGGTATCCTGAATTAGAGGTTGATAGGTTTTCACATTTGGGGCTAGATTCCGATTTACCGAAACTTTCGTCTCTACCGCCTATTCAATCTTCTACTGACAATATGCCAGACTTGTCAGGAAGAAATTGCGTTCATTCCGATTTTCCTTCTGTCGTCCCCACTGACAGTCGAAACATCGATTCGAATAGGGCAGTAAACCTGCAGACTGTTCCTGCTCGAGTAGGTTTTTCCACGAATAAGTCTGATTTTACACCGAATAAATGGGCAAATCGTTTAAAACCAAGAGCGAATTATCGACAATTACGACCTCGCTATAGCGAGTCAGAGTCAGATTCTTAAAGATTTACCGTTTATTTACTGTTTTTTTTTGTACTTTGGGCCTCAAAAATTTGGATTTTTTTTCTATTATTATTTACCGTTTTTCTTATCGTTTATTCACCGTTAATTTTCAAAAATTTTCCATGAAAAAAAATTCTTAGAACAAACTTTTCCTTCTTTTGCAGTATTATGGATTCGGACATGGAGATAGATTTGATCGACCTCCACTCTATCAAGGTCGAAAATTTTCTTCCTCTCCTGCACTCCTTCCCCTGCTTGATGGGCAGGGGAAGGAGTGCGCCATGTGGCGGAGGGGCGTTACAACGCCATAGTGGATTTGGATTTAGGACTGGCTGGTGCTCCTCATTATTATTAAAAAATTTCATATTTATTTAATTAAATTTCTTTTCTTTTGTTTTCTCTGTTTTGAGTAAGTGATTGGCTTTCCCAATCACTAATTAAAAATCATATAGTTGAACTGTTTGTGTGGTGTTTGTGTCCCAGAAGGGACTTATTATTTTCTGTATTCTTTGTTGGAGTCCCACAGAGGGACCTAGTGTAGTGTGCCCCACCGGGCTATAGGAAGGTGTATTAGGGGAAGGAGCCACTACCACCATTTCCAGCCACACCACCTCCCACTTCAGGTACTTTATTTATTGTTTTCATTCAGCGGCACAATCCGCTCAACAATAGATGGCGAACAGAATCCCGGTTCGAGTCTCCCCAACCCCAAGACTTTTTCAAGGTTTTCCAGGGTTCTCACTCCGTTAGTTAAGTTATCTCTTTAGTTGTAAATAATCTCTGTAATTGTAAATAATCCTGGGCGTTAAATTTCCGCCATCTGCCGAACTAGTTTGATTAAGGTTAGTTGTACTGACTTAGAGGATACAGTGGACTCTTGATAGTGGACACTGGAGGTCCAGTGTTATTGGGAAGAGGGGTTCGGTGGGAGTTCTGTATCGTCTGGTGTGTAGATGTGAGGAGACCGTAATCTCACTGTAGGCCAAGCTAGGCTCTAATACCCAGGGTCAATAAGTATGAGTTATAAACTCTCCTATGAGATAAGGAGACCCATGGTCCACTGTAGAAATACACCGGCTACTCTACTTTTTGACCCTGGGTATTAGAGCCTAGCTTGGCTTACAGTGAGATTACGAGTCTCCTCACATGTACACACCTGACGATACAGAACTCCTACAGTACTTGATGCCTCACTTGGTCAATTTTGGTCAGATCAAAGCACCTTTACGCAGAATAAGGCAGCATGTCACAAGAATTTGTAATTTCTCCCTCGGAGAAAAAAAAGATTTCCGGCCGGCTTTGGATTTCTGCTTCGATTTTTTTGTTATTAAAGCAATTTGTGATGTTTCACTCTGTTAGTCCAATTCGCGCTTCAATTTTAGCATTTGATAGCTTATTTAGCGCATGTGGTTTGACCTGACCTTTTTAAAATGAAGTTGAAAGCTTTCCCCTTGAAATGATCGTTTAATTGTTTAAACCACTGAAATTTTGATACGGAATCCATAATCTAAAGTCGTTAGTTTGATATAATTAACGTACGATATTAAATTTTAACGAAACAATTGAGTAAATTGAAAAACTAGTGTGTGCGCTTATACATAGTTTTGAAACGCATTTTCCTCGCTGTCTCCAATCTAAAATTACTAGGGGTCTACCAATAGCTTGCGTGAGTTGAAGTGGTAAAAATTTTCTCGTAACTTATTTCGTAAAATTCAGTTGCGTAAACGGCGGTCAATTGGTACGCCCCGGTAACTTTAAATATAACAATTTGTGTAAAAATCAAGTTCACTTCTTTGAAATGCCTAAGAAAAGCAAAAAATCGAAGATAATTGACAGATTCTTCTTGAATGCCGCAACTAAACTAGCCCAACTAGACAGTTCAGAAGACTCAGATTCCACACATGAAGAGTTACTTGATAATCTTATAGAGGTAATCTGTATCAGGGATCATTTTGTAGTTAATTCAGACATCGAATTTATAATTTTAACTAAAGCAACTCACCTCAATGACAAGTCCCATGTCAATCGTTTGCTTAAGGTATTCTAAAATCTTCACATTCTCCATATGACTCCACTTCCTAATCTTTTTGTTCCACTACTTTGACCAAGTAGCCTTCGCCTTTTGACCTTATGACTTGTCACTTTGTACATTTTAAACTAATAGAATGGTAAAATTTAAAACCAAACCCAGGTTTAATTTGCAAATCATGAGAACTGTATAAAGATTGATAAATCTTAAAAGATTTTATAGTATTGTAAAAAAATTTTATTTGAATAACATACCTTCTTATTTGTTGAAATCGTCATTCACAATTTACAATAATTCTTGAAAATACGTTTGATTCAACGTCGATGCTTAGTCAAGTAAATTTGATGAGTTGCTGATTCTTCAAATTATTTAAATAATTATGGGAAGCGGTCAAACACTCATCAACAAAAAAGTACCTTGACAACTCGTCAATAATCACTGCTATTTTTAGTAATCACGATCAATTTTAACTCAGCTAATTGTTTTGGTGAAATGCACCGCTCATCAGATTTTTTTAAATCAGCAAAAAAACAACTTGATTAGTGCTGAGTGATGAGTGGTGAAATCCAGCCCTGGCAGACTACAATTCATTGAGATGACTCCTTGAGGTCACAGGTCAAGGTCAAACCACAATTCTTTTGCAAGTGGCAAAATAACTTATACAAAAGTTGTTCAGGCCGTTAAACCGTGTAACTTTTACCTTAACCTTTTTTTTTCTGATGACCCATTGAGGTCACAGGTCAAGGTCAATCCCCAGTTTTCGCGAAAGCGGCAAAATGCCCTATAAAAAGTTGTTCAGGCCGTCAAACCGAGTAACTCTTCCTTTAAAATTTTTTTCCGATGATCCCCTGAGGTCAAAGGTCAAGGTCAAATCTCTGTTCATCCGTAAGTGACAAAATGGCCATTAGAAATTTGGTTCAGGATGTTCATGTTGGATGTTGTAAAATTTTCCTGATTCGTTTTTTTCGAAGCAACATTTGTAGAGGTTATTTGGTCGCTCAAGAGGGACACATAACATAGTTGTGAAAGTTTTAAGTTTTTTTTGAGCCCCATTTGGTTCAATCTAAATGGGGCTCAATTGCCGTAGCACTGGTTAAACTAGCTAATCGTAATTTTTTAATTAATTTAGTTTTCAAATCATGACCGGAATGCTCCAACAACAATGTGAATTGAGTTGAACCTGTCGCGTAAAATCTAACAACTGTGAGAAGTTGAATGACAGGTGTTTGAAGCACCCATATTTCACTGGACATGACAGTTCTGACTTTCGTTGCTGATGAAGAGACAGCCATCTTCATGTTAAATCATATGAAATATATTATAATTCAGTGTGTTTTTGCGTGTTTGACACAATCATTCTCTTAAAGCTTTTTTTTTGGTTTGAGAGATGGAATGTGAAGAGGTGAAGAGCATGTTCACTCTACTTATAAGACATTTTTTTATAAGTTTTTAAAACAATGACACAGTCATAAACAGACTGCCATAGTTGAGTGGTTATGACATGTGAGTTTGATGGGTTTGGTCGGAGGTTCGACTCTTGGTGGGGTGTTGTTACTTTTTTTTTCTAAAAGATTGATTGATTGATTTATATTTTATTCAAGTGTCAAAGTTATTTCTAATACAAAATGGTAATTTACCGAGACACCCCCGCAAGTAGGACTAACTATAAAAATAAGTGATTGGATCACGAAAAGAAAAAAAAAAGAAAAAAATATATTTATATTGTGGTTAAGTAGATTGTAACTGCCATATTAATAAACCGTACTTAAGTAAGAGTATATGATTGAATTAGAAAAATTCATATTAAGAATTAATGTTCAAGTTCAAGCTGATACTGAAGTAACAAGTCGTACGTAAGTATTTGAGAAGTCGTACCTTGTATTTAGATTTGTATTACGAATCAAAACCTAGGTATGACTTTGTACTCAAAAACAACGTTTACTTAAGATTTTCCACGTAAGGTTCAGTAGTATTATTTGGACTATTGTGCTTTGTTAAAAAATAGATAAAATGAGTTTAGAGCGTCTGGATGTTTTGGAGAACAGATTAGCAAGAAGTGGTTTGAAGGTATGCTACTGAAAAAATCTAAAACAAATTTAAAAAAAAAACTTAAAAAAAAATAAAAACCTAAAGAAAACCTTAAAAAACCTAAAATAAAATCAAAAATAGACTTTAAAAACTGGCATACCTTCAAACCTAAAAAAGCTTAAAAAAGGAGGGCTGCGGAGACCCCCGGGAGGGCTGCGGGAACCCACGGATGGCCTGCCGGAACCCACGGGAGGACTGTGGGAATCTAAGGGAGGGTTGCTGGAATCCACTAGAGGGCTGCGGGAACCAACGGGAGGGCTACGGACACCCCCGGAAGGGCTGTGTGAATCCACGGGAGGGCTGCGGGAACCCACGTGAGGCCTGCGGAAACCCAAGGGGGTGCTGCGGGAACACACAGGAGGGCTGCGGAAATCCACGGAGGGCTGCGGGAACCTACCGGAGAGCGATAGGAACCCACAGGAGGGCTGCGGGAACACACATGAGGGCTGCAGGAACCCACGGAAGGGCTGCGGGACTCCACGGGAGGGCTGGGGGAACCAACGGGAAATCGGCGGAAACACACGGGAGGGCTGTGAGAATCCAAGGGCTGAGGGTATAAGTAAATAAATTTGTCACCTCAGCAAGGATGATGGTAAAATTTAATATGCAAATGATGATGGTAAGAAAAGGAAATTGCTTAGGAAGGCTTAGTACCAATGAAGTGCAGTGCATGCCGTGTTAATCGACACATCCTGTGTGGTTACAAAATTCAATCTTCGATGTCAAATTCACTGCAAATTGCACTTGTCATATTTTTGAACATATGTCAGGTACTGATAGGCAATATATATTCGGCAAGTGGTATTACTTAGGCTAAACTGAGTAGGTGACTGGATTTGATTGTTAATACAAAGCAAATCCAAGTATAGGTACGAGCTCAGACCTGTTATTAGCAAATCACGTACTGTTACTCAAGTCAAGGACCCAATGGGAACCACTGGTGTAGAGCACGAAAGCATTCCGTAAAGTTTTTACGTGAATCTCGTTGATATGTCGAGTTCAACTTCGTGAAATTGTCGTTCTCGTGTCCGTTTCAGTATCGTTAGGATATCGTTATGGGAATACGTCAAATCAACGAGACGTGTTTCGAAATGTGTACGTAATATGTCCTCTAATTTACGTATACTAAAGCTTACGCTTTTCCGCAATAAATAAATAAATTCAAAGTTGAATAGTAGCAACTGAAGTCTTATTTAATAGAAACCAAGGATTCAAATGATAAATACAACTACGCATTTAAGCAATTACCAAATTTATAATACTGCTGCTGCACGTAACTGATTTGTTTGCTGTTGTACGTTTGTCAACCTCCCCTTGTTCAAGTGCTGATTCTTCGATGCTTTTAACCAATCCTTCGTAATCTCCTCAATCTTTTTGTGTGTAGCAAAATCCAGTGATTGTTTTACGGCAGCTGTAAACAAACAAATATTATTGTAAGTTAAATGAACATAATTTAACAGTGTGAATTTTTACTTACCAAAAACCAGCTCTTTCGCTTTCGTACTCCGAAAGGGCTTCTTTGCAATTACCAAGGCATCTTTTGACCTATTGATTCCTGCCCAGTTAAATCCCATGGCCAATTCATCACTCAGAATAGAATTTAGAACGGCGACAGTTGCCTCTCGTACTGTCTTCCCAACACGTTTACGTAAAACGGATACCTGTAACGTAGATAGCATGGATTATGGCGATTGGTTGAATTTTATTAAGCCATCACTTACCACTTTTACATAAATCTCAGCTGAGTTGATTCCGTTCTCAAACGCTTGAAAGTCAGCAAAAGCTTCCAGTGGTAGTGATGGAATCTCAGAAATGTCGAGAGTAGATAAGCTAACTGAGTTCTGATCAGCATTATTTTTTAAAGTATCCAAGATTTTCTTTAACATGGATGAATGCTGTTTTAATTTCCGAATTACGTAAGACTGAAAACCTGTAAAATCAATCCAGAGTTGAAGAAAAACTTCTTATTATACAAAAAAAAACACCAAAAAACGAAATACCATTAGAATCAGTGAGGTTGTTTTTTGAAGCCAAGTTAGAAGCAAAATCCTGTCCGATTTCTTGAGTGCTCAAAATATTAGAGTCACTACGATTGTTCAGCGCATAAATATGGGATGTTGAGGAAGATGATTCCGGTGCTTGCAAGTTTAGGCTACTGCTTCCACAGCTCTGAGCCAATTCAAGAACTTCATTTTCGTCAAAAACAATTTCAGGGGGACGGTTAATGCAATATTTCTTTTCTGCTGCTTCTGGTTTCTGCTGTGAGCCTTCATACACAAAATTTGCATGCTTCAAAACCTTTCGTTTACGTTTCAACGGCAGATTCTGTTCCAGTTGAATCTCTTCACCACTTGAAAATTCACTTGTGTCGACATTTGAAGTTTCGATCAGTTTTTCCAAGTATTGCTCCGACTTTTTATTCGAATCTGTCAACACAATTACATTTAACATTTTAATGTTCATGTTTGTTTATAAATATTTTCTTACCACGAATATATCTAACTTTTACTTTCAAAGGTTTCCATTTGCTGGTGGGTACACAACTTGGAATTTGTGATTTTGCAGCAGAAATGTTTACATAACTTGGTGGCCAATAACAAAGTGACTGATCTTCTGAAATCCATGAAAAAGGAACCCAATCGCATTGATCGTTGAATTTTTCCAGAAATTCGACAACAGCAAACATCTCAATCAAACAAATATGAATTAGTAAATATTTTAAATTCAACCCAGGTGCTTTACTCTAGATGTGAAGATTATGTTTGGGAGGTATGGCATATATTTGTTGTTTCAATACAACTGGACCAACGTATAACAAGAATTGCTTGCATTCGGTTGCCTTCCACCGATCTGAGAATTGAATTGATTTTACTTTTCTTCCAAAATCAGTTGGGAGTTGATATTTGTAGCATTTTTTTGGATATGGTGTTAAGCTGAGACCAGCCAATTCTTACTGGCTTGGGAACACTCTTCTATAACTTTGCTAATTTCCTTACTATTTCTAGGCATGTAGTCATGTAGAAATTGGGACACCATTCCAATGTTGATTCTTTCCAATGGTAGAGCAGCTTCTTGGAACTGAATGTGATAGTGGTCCAATTGAGAACGATTCGTGAAAGATGAATCTGTACGCAAATCAGAAGTTGTCTCTGGGAATGACATTTTTTTAAAATCGGTCAAATATTTTCCTTTGGTTTCGCACTTATCACATCCGTAGTACCCACCATGGCCTTTGATGCCTTTTACAAAAGCTTTCGCTGGCACATCGCAAATGAATATGCAGCGTGATGGATGGATACTAAAATTGTCACTGATCACTATAACACCGGAATTCGAAATTGTTTCAAAATCTTTAATGAATGGATTTAAAAATTTCACTCTATCTTTTGGCTTTGAATTTCAACCCCACTACTTCCGGCACACCTTCGTTGTCTTCGAGCAGTGAGATTAAAATAAGCCATACTGAAACTGCTGAGCTATGGAACAGGGATAAACCATCATTATTCACTTTTAGCACTCTGTCTGGCTGAGATACACTTGACTTCATAATTAGCCCTTCAATGCACTTGCCCAGACCAAAATGGCAGTATTTCCCTGAACCCAATATGGAGGATGAAGAAGTCCTTGGAGTCTTAAGAAGAGTCTTTGCGAATGCAAATAGACTTGAAATTTCAAATTTTAATATATAAAGTAACGAATCAAGAGCTTTTCTGGTAATGTTCTCTGTCAGCGACCATTGCCTAAGTTTTTCCTGAACCAAGATTCCATCCTGTGCATTGCACTCTTCAGGAATACCACGATGGTCAAAAGAATCACTAGCTGATTTAGAGCTTTCGCTTTCATAGTTGGAGCTACACGTTCCTAAATCAAAAGAACCATCCTCATTTTCATGAGTTAGAACTTCAGAATTAAAGATCTTTGCGAAAGTTTTATCCAAGCAAAAGGAAGTAGGATTTGGATGTTGACGAAATTGACGAAATCGTTTTGTGAAAGCAGAAATGGTGTCGCTGATTTGAATTTTACGAAGTCGTTTGCCAAAAGACTTCTTTAACCTTCTTCTTTGTTGCCTAGCACTGAAGTTCAACATGCTAAAGGGATGGGAGTGTGCTAAGATTAATTAATATTATAAGCTCACATTCAAATGCCATTATAAATCTTAAAATAATTAATTGGTGAATGGTGTAATTACCTTTGAATGAAAGACAAAGCTGACGAGTTAGACAAGAGAAACACAGGAGTTGACTGCATCTTTGCAATTCCAAAATATGACAAAAGCAAACTGGAATAACTAAAAATCAATCTTCGCAATCGAAAGGAGAACTTCGTTCTTTTTCATTTTGTTTGTACCAGAGTGAAGATACCCGATCTCGAACCCTAGCACAGACCACAAAAAACCACCCCACAGTCCAGCTACTGGAATTACTCTAATACATTATACTAAAAGTCTACGTCTGCTTATCCATTCGAAACAATATGACACAACCCAGCAGTGCAGTTCGCTTATAAGTTAACCTGTTTAATTAACCAAATTCAGCTATAATGAATTCTTAGGTTTCCATCAACTGCCGGTCTCTACAATTACCCAATACAAACACCTCACCTAACCTAACAACCTAAGCAAAGCTACTAACAACTTAAGTCTAACACTACAAACCTAAGCGTAACACTAACAACCTAAGCCCAACACTACCAATCTAAGCCTAAAACTAGCAACCCAAACTTAAAGTAACTTAAACTTACTTTGACAACCTAAATCTAACCTAAAAATCTAAACATAATCTAACAACCTAAACCTAACCTTAATAACCTAACCGTAATTTAACAACATAAACCTAACCTAATAACCTAAACCTAGCAATAACAACCTAAACGTAACTTAACAATAGACTTAGGTTTCAGTTGTTAGCTTAGGTTAGATTAGGTTAAATCTGTTAGATTAGGTTTAGGTTGTTAGATTAGTTATATGTTGTTAGGTTACGTAAGGTTTAGGTTGTTAGTGTTAGGTGAGATGTTTCCATCAGATAATTGCCGAGACCGGCACTTGCCGGAAACCGAAGAACTCAGTATAGCTAAATTTGGTTAGTGAAACGGGTTATCTTATAAGCGCACTGCACAGCTGTCTGGGCTGTATCTCTTCGTTTCGAATGGGTAGCAGACGTGGGCTTTTATATAATGTTTTCCGAGTAATTCCGAGTGCTGGGCGTTGGCGTGGTTTTGTCGCGAGTTTTACGATTATCTCTCGTATTATCACGAATTTGTTCCCATTGGAGAGTCCTTTATTAATACCACAGTAAAGTTGTTATAAGTATTAGACCTAATGTATTACTCAAAGCTCAAAATCCACTTTTTAATTTTTTGATTTTTGTGTTTTGTTTGTTAGCGATTGGTGGTGAAATCGTTGAGTCTATGTTTGATTACAAATTTCACTGACCTGTCTTTAAATTTTTTGAAATTATTTTCTAAAGTGAGATTATATTCTCTGTTTAGTAGAATAAAACCGTTCCAAATCTTAGAGGCTCTATATACAAACGAACTTTTGAAAGTTTCGTATAGGTGCTTTCAATATTGAGAAAGGATTCTGTGATACTTGATCTATCTTTAATTTTGAAAGTTAATTTCTCGTTTAGAAATTCTATTTTGTCGGCATAGTAGAGATATTTAAAAGTTTGGGTAAGTGTGTAAAATTCCAATCTTTCAGAGATAGAATGGGTGTCACATATTTCGAGTAATTTCGAAAGATCAAAATCATTAAAGGTGGTTATGTTTGAAGTATTGAGATTTGAATTAAAAATTAATCTCGACGAACGTATCCTTTTTGTTTTAGAGAAAGAAGGGAAGAAAAAGGATATTAATAGTCTGCTGATTTTGTTTGGAATAACCTTTGATTTTGCATTTGTTTGAACAGCCCAAACTGTGATGCAAAAGTCGATGTGTGAGAACATAAAGGCATTAAGTAAAATAATGAAAACATTTTTTATAAAAGATCATTTCAATCTATGCAATACTGCACAGGACGACGAAACTTTAGTGCTTACTGCGTTGAAATGATCCTCAAACGTACGAGATGAGTCAATAATAATTGCTAGATATTTAAACGTTTCTGTGAATTTAATAATGTTTCCATTTACTTCAAGCTTAGGAAAAATGTTTTTGTCTGACCCATCTTTTGCCTTTTTAGAAACCATCAACTCAGTTTTATTGTAATTCATGTGCATTCCAGTGGTTTGACGCCATGTGTCAAGCTTCTTTAAGGCAATTGATAGTTTCTCAAGACTTAATGATAGATATAAACATTGTCCTGGTGCAGATATCAGGCTGTTTGATTAATTTTTACCCCAAAATGATAAAAAACATGATTTATTTAATGAATTTTTAAAAAATTACGACATATATAGGGATACCTATATACACTTAGATTGTCACCAGACTGATCTTTGATAATAAAGTAAAGTTTGCTAACACACTTGAATAAGTTAACTTAAAAGATTTTAAAATCCTATTCATGTCTAAAAAATCAGTTGGCTTATGATTATGGAGTAAGAATTTTGGTGAATCAGACCGAGGTTCGACTTATAGTAAGTGTAATATTTTTTGTCCAATATTTTTTTGGTAAACTTGGCATACGACCCCAATGAATTTCGGGTGAGCTTAGCGTATGGCTCGAATATTTTTGGTTGAACTTGGTATTTGATCCCAAAATTATTTTGGGTAAGCTTGGCATATAATCCAAATATTGTGGTGAACCCGGCATACGATTCCAACTTTACAGGTGAACTTAGCATACGACACCATTACGGATAAACTTGACATACGACACCCAACAATATTTGAACGACTTGGCATACGAAACACAATATAATTTGAGTAAACTTGGCATGCGACCCTAATATACCTGCGTGAACTTGGCCTACGATAAGAATATATTTTAGTGAATTTAGCTTACTCGACCCAATATTTTTGGATTAAGCTAACGTATACCCCAAATTTTTATGGTGAATTTGGGTGAACCTGACATACGACCCTAATTTTTAGGGTAAATGTAATACAATATTTAATCGGGGAACATGGCATACATCCGAAACATATTATGGGTGACCTTCGTATACGACGTTTATAAATTTTGAGAAAACGATTGCAAGTGTATTCTCGTATTGTTCGTAAACTTGGCATACGAACTTAATATATTTAATCTTGGCATACAACGCTAATATACTTTGAATGAATACTCTACACGCCCACAATACACTTTGTGTGAAATTGCGATACTACCAATATTTTTTGCGTGAACCTAGCTAACCACATTTTTTAGAGTGAATTTGACATATCCCCTAATATACTTGACATATGTACACAATATACATTTGGTGAGTTAGCATATGAGCCAAATAAGCTACTTAGCCAATGTCACAAATATTTTTGAGTGAACTATGCGTAAGCGAAATGTATTCTATGGGTGAACCAGGGATCCGATCCGATTTTTTTTGGTTGAAATTGGCAAACAAACCCAATATATTTTGGGTTGGCTACCTCAATATTTTTAATCAATTTGCGATCTGGGCATGTACGGAAAAGATGCTGACAGGGTCTGGAGGGAGGGAAACAGGCACGGAAGGGATATGTGGATAAGGAATGGGAGGGAAGGAGCGAGCATAGAGAAGAATAGAGACAGGGACGGAAGGGATTCGGGCATGTATGGAAGGGGTATAGGCATGTACATAATGAATGCGGGCAGGCACAGAAGGAATAGGGCATGTACGGAAGGGATACGGCAGTGGACCACTGGGATGCATGGTACGGACGAGAGGCATGCGGGCATGTACGGACAAGGACGTGAGGAATCCAATCAGAGACGTGAGGAATGCGAGCATGGACGGGAAGAATGGTATCGTGGGTGGAAAGCGGGCATTCTAAGAAGTTAAAAATAATATAATACGCTGGTTTGGTTGGAAACGCTGACAATGAACAAATCACAAGGACAGTCATTGTCAAATGTTGGTATTTATTTATCTTCACGTTTTTATGTTTATTTACGGCCGAAGTAAAAGTAAAGGTAAAGATAACGATGGTGCCCGAGTAAAAGTAACGTGAAAGTCAAAGTTATATAATCTCTTAGACAAGGTAAATTTGTAGATGGTTACTGTCAATTGCGTTTACAAAAAAATTTTGAGTAAGAAATTAAGACTTTATTTGTAAATAGCCCAAAACAATTAATTTGTAAATAGTGAAAAACTATTAATTTCTAAATAGCCAAAAATTATAAATTTTGTTCTACATATTTCCATTTTAAGAGGAACTAAATCCTAGCCTCTATCTACTGATCAAACGTTGGGCATGGATAGAGCTTTGCTGGCAAATCCCAAGTACGCTCAACCATAATTTATTTTATTTATTATACGGCCATATCAGATACCATTTATTAAGACATTCAACTGACAGACGCTGCATCGTTTGCTTCTTTGTTTTGTTAAAAATCTGTTACACCATTTTTTGTTGATCTGTTTTCGTTACTTAATGGAATGCCCGCGGCAGCGCTAGCTGTGCGAGCGAAGCGAGCGTCGGCTAGTCATATTTAAACATATGAAATCTGACTTTGAATTCCACATAGTCAAATGTTTCTAACGGGTTGCAGCGGTCCTTTAATTGTTTTAAAGGAAGAAGTGGCACTCTTTCTTCTGGCTAACCTATTTTCTAACGATCTGAGACGTTCTAGACTCATTTTACATACTGTTTAAATAGAAAATTCGAAGTTTTTTCCCCTTGTCATGCGAGTATCAAATCCAAACTCACGTGATTTTTTTCATTGTCATGCATCAAATCGAACACCAGGCCCATGTTGCAAAATCTCGAACTTGAGCTTGGAAATGATAAAATAGCTTATATTGACTAAATCAAAACCATGAGGCAACCTTTTTTGCTCCTCCTTCGTAGAGATCGTTCCTCCCATTTTTGATAAACAATCGCTTCCACTTAGAAACACTTGTGACAACGGAAAATTTCAAAAGACTGGCATTCCCAGGAAATCAAACTGGCCAGGTCAATGATATGTATCATTTGCGCCTAACTGAGATTCGAAAGCTGGGAGAGGGTAGCAAGGAAAGAGGTGCGAGATGTGACGGGGATGTACGGAGGGGATGCTTGTAAATTGTCAGAAACTTGAGGAAATTAGAAAAAATTAAAAAAAAATGAGAAAAAGAATTTTTTTTTCCAGAATCTTTTTTGAAAAAAGCACTTTTATGACAGCTGTCAGTTAGACATAAGTCGTCTAACATAAGCATAAAAATATGTAGTGTGTAAAGTAACTCTGACTCCTGAGTCATGACTCTGACTCTGACTCTGACTCTCGTGACTCTGACTCTATGAATTATTTGGGAATCAGAGTCATTATATGACTCTGACTCACTCCCTGGTTGAGAGTCAGAGTCATGATTCTCAGAGTCAACTCATCAGTAGCAGAGTCATGACTTTTGTGCATTTCTTGCCCAGAAGCCGATTTTTGGTATTCATTCATGTTCAAACACGTCTCATTCATCTTATCCATTGCATTCATTTTATTTAAGAATGTTTACTTTTTCTGATATAAATCATCTGTTTGTGTTTTGTGTTCGTCCCATTCTTAGGGACTTTTAATTAAGAATGGAAGATGATTGGATTGTGTTAAATGTGGAAAATTCTCCAGTTAATGAAAGTCAAAGTTCATCAACATCGATTCAAAATATTCTAAATTTACAAAAGGAGAGAAAAAAGCAAAGTGACGTCTACAATTTATAGAAATTTTATAGTTTATAGAGTTTTTCTCAATATTTAAAAGAAGATATTAAACATTTTTTAATCAAGATATTCTAAATTTACAAAAGGAGAGAAAAAAGCAAAGTGACGTCTACAATTTATAGAAATTTTATACAGTTTATAGAGTTTTTCTCAATATTTAAAAGAAGATATTAAACATTTTTTAATGACTCAGAGTCAGAGTCAGAGTCATGACTCAAGAGTCAGCTCGCGCAAATATGGGGAGTCAGAGTCATGACTCCTGAGTCAACTCTTAAGCTACAGGAAGTCAGAGTCAGTGACTCGGGAGTCAATGACTCTGACTCAGTGAGATTTGGGAGTCACTTTACACACTAAAAATATGGTCCTGTACCCTGTAGTGAATTCAAAATTCAAAATTTTGAATGCCCAACTATGGTGGGTAACTTTATGTGATAGTTAAAAAAAAATCAAATTTAAACATTCGCGTAGAGTTGTCAGATACCTATTTAAAACAGTTAGACAAAAATTTTTATTAACCTCAGTCCATCTGTAGGAATATGACATGATTTCCTGTATTGTTTTTGGTTGTTCATCATAATAATTTGTAATCATGTAATTATATAAAATAATTTAGGGTTTGATTGCTTGTTTATGATTACATGCCCGCGAAACTGTAAAATGAAATCCAGCTGATTAAAGATTACTTCAAGTGGTGTGATTATAGATTACAGATTAGTAATCTGTAATCATAATCTTTTTAATCATGTAATCATGTAATCATGTAAATGTAATCAATCCTGCTCTGCCTGATGTTTAGGACGAACAGGTTGGTAGGGGTAAAGCACCGTCAGCTGAATGTATCTGCTCAATGAATTGTCGAACCATTTGGGCGTGAGCCTTGGCCGGTCTTTGAAGTTAAAGAAATTGTCAATTAAAAAAAAATTAGACTTGTGCACGCTATACCAAAACAAAAATTATTATTTACGCAGAATTGAGCATTGTATCACCATTAACATTTCGCAGGTTGGATTTAAGCACTGAGAGGTAAATGAGATGCTTCTATGGTAACTTTCGATACTAATATCCAAAGGTACTGACAACTTAAGATACTTGCTAGCCTCCAACATAAAGATTAATAAATAAATGATAAATTAAAAACAAAGAACCGAAAATATAAAAACTTAACTAAGTAAAGTACTAATAAAAAAGAAATAACGGCGGAGATTACCCTCGGAAGTTTTCATGAGAGGCTACCATCTACCACCTGTGCCTATATTACATGAATTTTGAAAAAGGTAAAATACATCATTATGCGATAGTCATCAATTGGAGATACATTTATACGTATTCCTCCCAGGGTTCTGTTACTCGGTTTTGTTATCAATGCTGTCGTACGCTTTTTCGGCGTGGCAGAGTAGCGCTGTGGGACGGAACTGGTGACCTACCCAGAGGCCACTGGTTTTTTTAAGTAATAAATGGAACAACCGAAAGACTTTACGAGTGAGTTGGGTTTATTCAGTAGTTGAAATTGCTCTCAGTTTTTGGAGTTGAGAAGAGAGAGTATCTTAACCTTTTCGGACTGGGTCCTCTTTTCTAAATTTTGTGTTCCTCTTACAGCTTTCGCTAAAGAGGTTTCTCCGGGTCAGAAGGACGACGCTCCCACTGCGGATTGGTTGATGCCAACCCGCATTACGAAACTCACATCCTCCCTACCCATATAAGCACATGGAGATATAATCGATCTCCGTGTGGTGTTTTGTTTGGTACTTCTCTTCCGTGTAAGCGAGCTCGGGAGAGAATAATCCTAAGATTTGGTCTAGTTTTACGGTTTTACCCTACAAAAAAGGACATTGTCTTCATCGCGGATTAGGTGAAACCAATTCGCAATGCGAGTCCAATGGCCTTCTGACCCAGTCACGCACAAGGAGACATCATCGGTCTAGATTGGGTTTATTTGTTTGGTATTTTCTTCCCGAGTAACCGAGCTCGGGAAGCAATAGGCATAACATCCCTTCCTGCTCATTCTTTCATTTTTTGATTCTAGAACTACTGTTTAAATTATTTTTAGAAGTCTTCTTCAACTATTATAGGCTAAATAACTAACTGTGACGGGGAATTATGATGTTTTCTATTTCCACTGGTCTTGGACACTATCACTTTCAGTGACATACCGAGTCGGTAAGCTCTGGGGTTGAAGAAACTGGTCTGCCTCTTTTGATGAGTGTATGTTACTACACTTTTACGATACGGTATCTTGAAGCGATATTGTCACCAGTTATATAATTTTAATATTTGAACATGCTTAATATTTTGTTACATTTTATTTTTCTCATTTTTTGCATGATTTTTACTTAGTCTAGTTCTAAGTTTGATTCTAATTATTGGTTAGTGGTTCCTATTGACGCAAATTAATTTTAAGTTTCCTTAAGTTTAATTTATATTCTTAATACTATTAATGTTTACATTGTAAAGGTGGGCTACTATTGTAACTCGGCTTACTAATTACTGTGAATATTTTAATCTTCTTAATTTTAATTTGCAATATGGTTATACAATTTATATTTTACCTTTCACTGTTGACATTCAATTTATTTGAATGTTTCTGTGTATAGATAGTCGTCCCTGTTTACTCTTTTGTTTTTGTTATTTGAAAAGGGTCCGACTGAGCACTGGATATACACAGTATTATATGTGGACTAAATATTTTATATTAACAATGATGAAAGGGTTGTAAGTAACCTAAGTGCCGTATATTGGATGTGGGAGAGGTATATAACCGTTATGATGGGGAGAAAAAAGGAAAGTTTCTGTTGTTACATAAGAATTACCGGTTCCGTTGTTGTTGCACTCATATTGGTATCGTCCTGAGGAGTGCACGTGGAGGTAATGTATACGGAATGGTCGTGGTCTTGTTTAATGAGTATGGGTCCGCTTCTAAATAATCATTGGAATCTTCCGCAGTTGTGGTAGTGACAAAGTGCGAGCATATATGAAGTTGTTTGGTTACTATATAATAGGGCCGGTCTATGTCTGTATATGCGTTAATCAGGGTACTAAAATCTATTTGGGCCACGATACAACGTCGTTGTCACGATGGGAGAATTATTCTGTGTTCGTAACCCTTCCGTAACTCAACGTAATTTTTCCAGGTGGGCCTCAACTGCGACAAAAGTCGCAACCACACCTGGGCCTCATCTGCGACAATTGTCGCGTACGATGTTGCGTCATTTAAGTAAGAAGAAATTTAAAAAAAAATGGAATTTTGAATAAATTAATGTTTTATTTACTGAGAAATATAATAAACTTCCATATGAAACATTTGAATTAACACTCCATATGCTGGGGTTATGGATTCAAATTTAACAAATTTTTAAAATCGAAAGTTGCATTACTAAGTTGCTTAGAAGCAGTTGGCATTTAATGTTTTTGTTAAGAATCACATGTTTTACCAAGATATCGCCGAACTACTTCAGTAAGAGTCATGGAGGAAGTTCCAGAAAATACTTTGTTTGATATCCCATAAGGTCATATGAAACCATTTAATTTTGTAATTTTGTAATTTTGTAATTTTGTAATTTTGTAATTTTGTAATTTTGTAATTTTGTAATTTTGTAATTTTGTAATTTTATAATTTTGTAATTTTAAAATTATGGAATTTTGCTGTTTTGAAATTTTGGAGTTTTAGGATTTTAGAATTTTGGAATTTTAAAATTTTGGAATTTTGGTTTTGGAATTTTAGGATCTTGAAATTTTTGAATTTTTGAATTTTTGAATTTTTTAATTTTGTAATTTTAGAATTTTGGAATTTTGGTGTTTTGGAATTTCGGAATTTTAGAAATTTGAAATTTTTTTAATTTTAGAAATTTGGAATTTTTTTAATTTTAGAATTTTGTAATTTTGTACTTTTTTAATTTTTGAATTTTAGCATTTTGGAATTTTTAAATTTTGGAATTTTGGAATTTTGGAATTTTTGACTTTTAGCATTTTGGAATTTTTGAATTTAAAAATTTTTCAATTTTAGAATTTTGTTATTTTGTAATTTTACAATTTTGCAATTTTAGCATTTTGGAATTTGTTATTTTGTTATTTTGGAATTGTGGAATTTTGGAATTTGCAACAATTGTTTCAAGTGTGGCAAAAGCCACAAGTGTGACTATTGTCACAAGTGTGACAAATGTCACAAGTGTGACAGATGTAACAAGTGTGACAGATGTCACAAGTGTGACAGCTGTCACAAGTGTGACAATTGTCAGAAGTGTGACAATTGTCAGAAGTGTGACAGTTGTCACAAGTGTGACAATTGTCAAAAGTTTCCCACATGGACAAATCGGCGGGAAAACCCGGCAACACCTTGCGACAATTGTCGCAATGAAGGCCCCAATGCAAGCGAATTATGTGCGACAAAAGTCGCATTTTCGTCCATGATGATCGCTTTAATTTTTTCTTGGAAACAAAATTAACTGCCGCTCTTCCGAAGGTGCAAAATAAAATCTTTTTTTATCTAAAAAATGTAAAAACGCTTCACGCAAGCATAGCATGGACCCATAAATCAAAATTAATAACCGACGCCAAGATATGGCAGCTCAAAAGTCAAAATGCGACAAATGTCGCAGTTGAGGGATGAGCAGGTCGAATTTTAACATAGGCAATTTTTATGCCACAGTGGAAGCGGTGTTGAATAGAGCTAACTACATAATTATATGTAGGGTCATACATGAGTAAATCAGTAAGAATTTCAAAATCAGTTTGATAAAAATTGAGTCTACACTGTTATAACTCGAGTATGCGGGTGGTTATCCAATAAACTTCACCTTGATTTGTGGGGCAATTCTGTGCATCCACAAGACAGTGATTGAAGAACTGTGGGTTGGGTACCGAAATGAGGCCAGACGTTGGTTTGACATCAAGAATAAGTCGGCGAATACAGTAATTTTTAGTATAGGTAACTTTCACTGCCAGCCAGTAATATTCCGTTGAGGGCCAGTTGTGGGTGCAAATAGTATCGGCATAGAATTTTGTTAGTCGTTCACCTTTAAGAGTTGTATTAGTTATAAACATAAACTCACATTCTGTACGAGTGACAGAATGTTTAATGTGAACGTATTTTTATGTAAGTTGATCCCAAAAAAAAACACTTGTGTGTGAGTTTGAGTTTCTTTGGCCCAACATATATAAGCATGAATGGTTGGGTCAATATGTTGATTGGCGCGTAAATTTCCTGAAAAAATCCTTGAATAACATTCCAAAATTACATGTACCATGTAGTGGACGTAGTTTTCAAAGTGTTTCGATTACACAATCCGTACGTTGTTGAAGAGGGCTGTTGGTGCGCAGTTGAGATATTTCTATACCGGAACGTTGAATTAGTGGGAGCAATTGATGCATGGTGAAAGTGGTGATAATGGTGGTATTAAATAGTTCAGACACATTGGTGAATGAGATAGGAGACAGGTCGATGATAATAGCCATGGTTGAAGATAGGAGAGTTATGGTAGAAAGTGCAGTTAAAGCCCAAAAGTGAATCGTATTACTAAAGAACAAAATAGTTTGAATTAATTTTGGTTTTCCTAGTATTTCTACGAATTATGAGTGCTAATACTTAAGAAAGTTAAATTTTTAGGATAATTTGAACAGGTACCCAAATGTATAAGCTGGACAAAAGAGGGTCGAGCTACTTGAATAGTTTCGTAAACCTTTGTTATGGTCATGTCCATCTGTTCTCTAATGCGACGATCAGGTTGATTATAATGACAAGCATTAAGCCGGTAAGTGTAAAAACTTTGGACTCGACCGAAACCGATGTGATGACCACAACCAAGAGTACTATATTGATCGTACGTAACTAACGTAAAACCTAACGCAGGACAATAGAGATATTCAGGGGTAAAATAACAATTTTAACTTCTGCTATTACGCAGTTCACAAGTGTTAGCGGTGGAAGTGTCTGGAATATTAAACAAAATTATTCCTAGATTAGACCAGCAACGACTAACGTCGTATTCACAACTGTAGCGGAGTTGAGTAGAGCTTGAGAAAATATAAAAACTAACAGGTTCAACATAGTTATTAGCGAGTATATAGATATTATAGATACAGTGGATCTCGCCTATAACGGACTTTTAGGGACCAGGAAATTCGGTTCATAACACCCGATGTTTATTATAGCCGAATAATGAACAAATATAAAATTCAAAGTTATGTTTATGACATCCGATGTTTTGACTTTTCTTAGTTCAATTATTTTCTTTTTCTAGATACTATAGCCTCACAATCCAAATAAACCAAAAACTTACTTGAACAGAAAAAAATGTAGATAAAACTGTGTGGAATAAGTTAAGGATTCTGCAATGATTTACTCACGATTTAGAGATGCTGTAACAGTGAATAAATAATAGTAGATAAATAAAACTGGACAAGTCTTATTTTGTTCACTGCGCCACGGAATAATAGGAAAAACGTTGGTGCAGTGATTCAAAACTTCAATTCTTCATTCATTCACAACGCATTTTTATTAAATTGACATAACTTTTTCAACATAATACGGTCTGGTTCATCTCTCACGATGGTGAAATAAAGGGCTAGACCACAAGATATGATTCATTACACCCGAATGATCATTTTAATTGAGTTCATTATGACCGAGGTTTTTAATATGAATTTCGCTATTTCTAGACAGGGACCGGAGGTTTAGGTTCATTATAACCGTGGTTCCATTACATCCGGAGTCATAATAGGCGAGGTCCACTGTAGATAGATATTTGCGAGTATATCGCAAATAGAAATTTACTGTACTAAGCGCAAGTGAATAGAACGTTTCTGCGTCAATGAGCATTTCATGGCTTGTTCCCCACAAGTTAACTTTTTTTTAAATGAGAGGTTGGGCCGGTTGAGTAAGAGAATATTTCCGAGTAATCATAAAGTTGCACTTGTCTTCGTCTATGTAGGGATCTGCAGAAATATTTGTGCGTGTTAAGGAATATTCGGGAATCGCTGGTTTAGACCATGATTCCGTCACTTAAGAGCACTCGAAAGCAGGGAATTCCGTTGAAGGTTTTATATTGGACCGGAGAATAACTACGACGAGAAAAGCACTATCCATTTTGAATGGAAATCTTTTATTATGCGATTATAATGCTCCTAAACCCCAACGAGGGCAATCTGGAGTTCGATCATGAGGAATCAGCTCCAAACGTGCTGGCATAAATGAGCATCTGGTTCTGCAATTTCTTGTAGAACGATACTAGAGGGGTTTATAGAAGTTTGAACATACAGAGCAACGGCAGAGGTGAAGCATAAAAACAAAAAACGTGTAGAGGTCCGGGTGTACAGATCTAAAAAAAATAAAGGAAGCGTTGTTTAAGAATGAGTGCAATTTCTTAATTGACCAACTAAAATTGGTTGATCCGATCCTAAATTAAGATGTTCATTCAGTGAAGCAAATTGCATACGGAGGGATGTCGTATGGTATAAATTATTCCAAGATGTATTTGGAGAAACTCTGACGATACCTACGGCAACGCCACAAATATAATCATGATTGTACGTGTAAATAGTTAAAAACAAAGATGGACATGATAAATATTTGTTCGGTAGGAAACAACGATCAGCTTTCTGTGTGTTACGTACATTGATTAGAATGTAGTACGATTATAGGGGGTAAACTTTGCAAACCAAATCGAGTTAGGCAAAAATATTCATCTCGATTTCCTAAGAAACACTGAGCATCGTAGTTGAATAAATTTTCATTGACAGTTTGGTTGTTGCCTAAATCAACTACCCTAAAATCTCGCCTATAGGTCGCTCTCTTGTAAAGGTCGCTCTCTCAGATAGGTCGCAGGATTTAAAGTGCAAAATCTGAAACACAGATAGGTCGCTCTCGCGTATAGGTCGCAATTTCTCAGCTGAGTTTTAGGAGGGAACTTTTCAAATGTGTAATATAAAATCAGTGTAAGTAATTGTTTAATCGAAACAATTGGAGACGAAGACAGTAGCTCTGAACAGGATTTAGTTGAAGAAATACAGAATTTAGACGTAGATGACTATTCAGAAAAATTTAATGGAGATGGGTTCGATGGGTTTTAAAGTGACCTAATAGAATAAGTTTAATGAATTTGTCACTTTAGATAGTAGTGATAAAATAAAAACATAGATTTCCTAATTTAAAAAATTTGAATTTTCAATCATCAGATTAGTCGCTCTCGGGTATAAGTCGCAGCTTCAAAATTTCCCAGAAATTTTTCTAAAAAACATCAGATAAGGGCAGCCTATCTGCGAGATTTTAGGGTACTAAATGGAGAAGTTGAAAATAATGATGCTTAATGTTCAACTACGTTATGCTGGACTCGGGTGGATTGGGATTCCAATCTGACCAAATATTGGATTTCGTGCTAATGCGGTGTAACCAAGCCTGATGCCAAATTGCCGATTTAGCTTCAAAAAATCGAGTAGCAGTATTGATCGGGGTGATACTTTTTGTTAACATAGTATAATATTCCTCATAAGTTAATTGAACTATGGCTGGTACGTCTAATATAGTTAATATCGGTTGTGTGGATACATAAAGGGACATTTTAATAATGCGTTTTTCATTAGTAAAACAGTGATAACCGGTATTGGTGAGGAATTTGGAACGAATTTCAACCGGAACTAGAAAGGAAGGAGTGTATCGATGTACTCATCCATAATATTGACGGTAAATGACACCTAAAGTCCAAAACGGATTAGCTATTGGATTTTGCTGGGTTGATGTTTGTAAATTATGTAAAAAAGGATTTAAGTGTTTGGAATATTCCATTACATTGCGGAGTGTGAATGGAATTTGGGAAATAATTTGATTGGTTTTGGTACGTATCGGATTGGGGAATAATTGGTAAGAGGCGATAGTTTAGATATTCAATTAGTAGATTTATATCGCTTTTGATGGGATAAAATAATCTCAAGATCGATTGACGGAAGCGCTTTTTTATATGCTGGTATGAGTGCGGAATATAAATCATGCTGTTCTGCGGAAATAGCTTTAATAAAGCCCGGTAATTGTTTAACAAATATTAAATAATAACAGATGGAAAGCATGCTGTAATATTGTATACTTTATATTCTTAAAATTCTTCAGTATCAGCGTATAAATCGAGTTCTGGGGAGGAAGGAAGTGTGTGAAAATCAGAAGTACCATTAGGGGTTGAGGTTAAACTGTTACCAGAAAAATTATCTAAATCACTAATGCTAGAAATAATGTCTGACGTTTATTTGGCATAAGTATTCTTCTATTGGGTTCTAAGTAAGCACTAGTGTTGTCTTGAGGTTGGTGTGGTGAAGAAGCACTAGTGGTACTAGAAGTGGTACCACTGGTAGAACTGGTGGACGAATTGCTAAAACTTGAAAAAGAACCATAAGAATACGGGACTACAGATGAGGTAAGCGGTGGAGTGGAAAAGGTAATGATAATAGACTGCAAAATTTTAGCTACTAAATTGTTTTGTTCAATACAAGCCAGATGTTCTTGTGCTAACACTGGATCACTTGAAACAAAGACGTGAATATCGTTCTGGTTATAAATGGGTAAACTACGCAGCGGAAAATATCTTGGAATTTCTGCTTCACCATAGGATGTCTTTTAAACAAAGTAAAGCGCACAAAAAGTCAGTATCGCGTTTTGCCTGCTGTTGAAACAAGTAAAGTTCATTGTCAGATATCCCTAATGGAGTTAGAGATTTTAGGCGGAGTCGACAGGTAATGAAGTCAATAATGTGATGTCGCGCGTACAGGTTAAAGTTAATTTGATTCATGGAAAATATGTCAAATAAAATAGTATTAATTTGTGTTGCCGTATTGTCTGTATAAATAGGAGACGTACCTCGAGGACTGGTTGGTGTAATTAACTCAGTTGGATTTGGTGACAAACCTGAGAATACTGTTGAAACTTCCATTAAATTAGGGATTGAAAACGGAAGATCAGTATGCATTGACTGAGTTTTCCACACTTTGTCCTCAGAGATTGGGTCTAACTCTTGTAAATTAACAAGATGTTTATTATCAATAAAAAAGTAATTTTGTTCGCGATCTCTGACCACATGAGGTGTGCCAATGGTTAGGTAAGGTGTTAAAGGTTTGGTTGTGACGGATTATAATGGTGGATTAGGAACTAAAGAAATTGGTACAAATGGAGTGAGAACAGATTTTACATTATAAGCGGCATTGCTACAGATTATTGCAGACACACTAGGCACTGCTGATAATTCATTAGTGTTTGTATCAGCTTCAATAGAGAGATACAACGATTGAGTGATTAGTACGATTGGTTCACTTTCACTACGTCTCAATAGTGAAACTCGAAGCTCGCGGGGTGGGGATGAGGTTGGATGTAAACTGATATTAGTATTGTCTATCGAAGAACTTATTGTTGGTGCACCTGTACATGGTGATTCGTCATTTGGAACTAAATCCACTAGTAACGGAACACTGTCAGTTTTGGAAACTAATGTTGTCATCAGAATTAGCTTCCGATGGAGGAACTGGTTGTGAATCAGAAGGATTGTCAACTATAGTTATAACTGTAAGAAAAAATGGATTAACTGGTTGAGTGGACAGGGGTGCTGATGTTACACTTACATTCAATTGTGATTACCTCAGACTCGAATAACGTTTGGTTTATTATTGCGGCTTCAATGCATTCGTCAATATGGCGCAATGTATCGTTCACGGAAGCGTTAACATTTAGCACTTGGGTATTCGTAATCGGTAAAGCAAATCGGATTAAATCAGAATAAAGAGGGGGTGGATTAAATTCTGTTTCCACCCAGTGGCGAACTAAGTCAAAGCTTTGTTTCTTGGCGATGAACTCAGGAATTAAATCTGTAGGTGCAGAGAATTTTTGTGTACCAAACGGGCCTGTCTTTTTCTTACCGGTTTTTGGTCGATTCAAATAACTTTGTTTAAATGCTTTGATACAATCACTTACGCGAAGGTCCTCAGACACATATGGTGTGATTTTCTTAATTCGGAAGGCTAGTGTTACCTGTCGTCGATCAGGAAACTTAGCAACCTTCCAGTGGGAATGAGAAAAAACGGTATTTTTATCTTCAATATGAGCAATTAGCGTTTGTGGTGGCGCTCGTGACTCTGATATTCAGTTTTACCCTGAATAACTAAAGTACCATTAGTGAGCATTTTGGATGGTTTAACGTTGGGTAACGGTATAAAATGAGGATTAGTAAAAGTATGAAAGTCCTCGACGACTTCAACGATGTATCCCAAATTTGGTAATGGAAGAAAACCAGGTGCGTCATAAAATCTGAAATAAAATGATTTACGTGTCAAGGGAATAAACATGTTTTCTGCATTGACTTGTAAGCGTACTGACATAGTGAAGTTGTTCGCAAACAGCTTTAATTTTGTTTTTTGACATTGCTTTCCACTGTAGATAATTCACTTATACTCTATTCATAACAGAGCGTCGCACTAAAAAATCATAAATGTCAGTGGGAAACTGTAAAACCGGGATATGTCGTAAGTATTGTTTGACTGAATCAAATTCAGGGCGCCAATTACAGTAAAATGGTTGACTTAGTTTCGTATATTGTTTTTCCATTTGATTATAATAAGAATATTGAATTGTCCAATTGATTTGATATTCAACGTCGGACCAGCGCACTGTAGGAAAAACGTTCTGAACAGTTTCAAACACAGATGTTTGAAAAACTAAAAAATTTTCAGCTAAGCTTTGTAGGTTATCACTTCCAAATCCGAACAACAAAGTCGGTATTATTGGTTTATATGGACTGGTATACTGACTTACAAGTGTTGAATGATGAGCAGCCATGGTATGAAACAAGTTGGATCTGTAAAAAAGAATGATTTCGAATTAGACAATGGGTCGGCACTAAAGTAACTTGTAATAAAAGTCATATGTTGATTAGTATAAGGCGAAAAACTACGTTGAATTTATCAAGCACTTTGAAATAATTTAGAGAATTGATTTAATATCGTTCGTGCAATAGCTCGGCCAACAAAAGAGTACGTGGGCCTTGTGTCATTGGTGGAACTGTAACTTGTATTTTTTGCCATTTTGGACATAAGCAAGCGGAAAAGTACGTGGGTGGGTATATCAACGGCTCTGTTTTAAATGAAGGAGTTAATGATGAATACACTGTTTTAATGGGCTCATGGATAGGTGTTGATTCACAAGAAATACGTACAGGCAACTCGTTATTTAAATCGGAATTCTCTGATCCCTGAGGGGCCGTAGCATTGGTATGATCAAGCGGTAACATTTCTATTTCGTGAATATCGAGCACTTGTAGGGTGATTGGAGCATTTAACTGTGAGTAGTTTCCACAATCGAGCTCGGTAGCACCAGAACACTTTTGTTACAATAAGTAACGATGCAACACTGAACAATCCTAGCGCTATTTGCATTAGTAGATGTTGAATCAGATCAAAGTTGAGCTGTCTCAAATGTTGAGCATCTCCTAGTTGTTCGAGAGAAAGAGGTATGCCTTTCATATGGGTAGTAATAATATAATCAAAAGTTGATGGTGCTTTCATTTGTGTTATTAAAGAATAGAGCGTTTAGAGACCGGATACTTCTTGGAGATTATAAACACCGATACTGCTAAATGGAATATATGGCATGGATATATTATTTTGGTTTGCATAAGCTAATGGTAAAATGGGAACATTTAAAAGCATAGGTTTGCCACTAATTAAAAGAACTAAATCGGTATCTTAAAGATCAAAGTAAAATGGTGGAGATGGGAACAATGTACGGGTTTATTCCATGACAATTTCTCGGAACAACGGACGCAAATAGCCACTTAATATTTGGGTAGTTCCTCATGAAATGTGATTTTTGGGTGCGGGGTCAAATTTAATTTAATAAAATGTTAACAATAATCTGGAAGGGACTGCGATTTCCATAATGGCTGATATATTTAATTTAAACGATTTAATAAAATTCACTAATTAGTTAATTTTTGAAGCTGATGGGTTTGGTGGTTTGGAAGGGGAGGAACTTGGGTTCAACAGTGGATTGCA
>NIPM01000063.1:443123-472871 GCA_002738285.1 Holacanthella duospinosa
TGCATTCATTGGTTTAAACGTTACTAAAGGTGGTAATACTACTACCTTTTTGTTTCCTGAAGATACGTAAAGTGGTATTTCTCCTTTACGTCGTGAACTGTGTGAAATTACGGCTTGCTCGAATTCTGAGGTTGTAAAAATTTAATTATCATTATCCTCGAATACATATTGAGACAACAATGTGTTGATTGGACATGCCTACCCATAATTTTCCGCAATATAACTTAGGCCGTGTTAAATGAATAGCGATACTGTCTACTGGGCACGTCAAACGCTCGTTATTTGTGAACATACACTGCGTTTTGGAATCTAAATTGGTTGATTGTTTCCGGTTTCCAAATCAAGTAACTGTATTCTTTTACTCTGCAATATCCCTTTGTAGCACTACATGTTCGGATAATTGTACTGGTACGATTATATTTCCGATCTTATTGGATACAGTGGATTGTACTACTGTATAATAAAAATTGACAACTGTATCAATTTCAGTGTATGGCCAAAAATAACTGTCGAGACTGAGAGAAACATTTGTTACCGAAAGACATAGTTGAAGTTGTTTCAATTGGATTATGTTTGGTGCTGTATTTTGATGAATCATGTCGTGACACTCGTCTAAATTAACAGGATTTGCACCCTGATACTCTTCCGTGGAGTAAGATCCAAAAAAGAAAAAACTCATTCGTTTAAATTTTTTAACAGTTGTAAGATTTAATTTGTTGGAGAGCAAGGTCAGGAACCAACATTGTAATACTTAGCTTTGTAGTTGATTGGATTTCGGGTAACACACTTAAAATCCTCAAATTTTAGGATTCGGTAATGAGTTCCAGACTCATAACCTTGACAAAAGTGGAGTACCGGAGTTTTTCGTTCTAAATTGTTGATACATTTTTGGATGATTGAATCATAATTACGATCCAATAAGACGTCCGTTGTATTTCCTGAAGCGGTTGAAAATAAGTCACCACACTCATGACGATGACTGTGTATTGGTTAACGAAAGTCTATATAGTTTTTGTGTTATAGTTAATATAAATAGTAATTTTGTAAATGCTTTGGTAACGTTTGTGTCCTATGAGGTCGAGTTGAGCCTGAAGTGCTGGGTACTGCTGATGCTGGCAGTGCGCTAGTCGGAGAACTAGGTACTGGCTGTGACTGCGAATTTTTTAAAGAAATATATGGATCATTCAATTCAATATTAGGTGCAAGTGCTGGGTTAGAACTGGTGGGTGTGGCTATAGGAGAAAAGACAGTTTTGTTAACGGACTTTTCTGATTCGTTTGGCATTGATGATGAGAGAAGAGGTGATCCTCTTCCGTATTGAACTCTATAGTTAAAAGGGTAAGTGCCTGGTTAACCTGGAATTTCCCGTTGTTTGGATGGATTTACTACGGTTGAATGGCAAGCCGAACGATTGGAGGTATCTGGTAATCGGAATGATAAAGGTATTGAAAACGGTTTCTAGGAATCATTAAGGTAGGATTAGGATGGGGTTCATTCTCATTGTCAGCGTTTGCGTAGTCATATAATGGACTAATATCTAATTGTTTAAGGAGGGTGATTACTTTAGGAATGTGCACTAATACGTTCACAAGTACTATATTTTTGTCACTTACATGTGGCAATAGTAATGTAAACAAATCGAATACTGAAATATAAAGACGGTTTTTGAAACTTTGATGAATAAGAAAAATAAAACCAAAATACGGCCATATGTCTCCACATTTAATAAATTCAAAAGTAGGGACGGTGTTCACTAATCTGTGAAAATTATCTATGAGAAGATTAGAATATATATAATATATGTGTATGTGCTTAGGGTTTGTTATTTTTATGTGAGTAAATGAAGTACTTGGTCGTGGACCGATATCTCTATTGACTATTTCGTCAGTACGTATCCAATCTATAAATATTATTCTATTGGTAGGTAATTTATTCATCATGGACGTAAATACCAACACGGTCAATGGTTGGGTGATTAGGTGAAGTAATATTTGGTAGGGTTGTAAGTTTAATGTTAAATATGGGGAATACTCTACGACATGCTTTCGTTCAAAATCGATTGCCGAGAGGTGTTGAATAAGAGTTTCCGCATTAGCTAGTTCATTCAATAAGTCGTCGCAAGATTGGTACGACATTTCTGGTTCGCTATCTCGCTCTTTAGAGTGGACACTAAGCGCATTCGATGTAAATGCGCTATCTGCGTTTGTTGTTTTACTAAATTACAAACTTTGTAATTTAGTTCAGATAGTTTTTCTTGTATCTTATACTTGTTTTTGTATTTAGGAATCCATTTGGAAGCTTGATCCTCTATGGGTGGCACTTTGAATTGTAAGGTGATAATATTCCCTACGTTATAACTTTGATTTTTTCGAGTAGAATCAAATTTTGTTTTAGACTTTTGTTGCGCTTTGTGTAAAGCTGAACGCGTCAATTTCCATAATTCATCCACACGTTTACCTGTTTCTTTCCAACCGGGAGGAAATTCAGAACTATTCCACATTTTCGGACAGGACATTTCTCAACCGTATAATAAATAAAACTTGTCCTGGTGCGTTGGGTTGAGTTAATAGCCATTTGAATTAGTGAAATTAGTGAATGCCAGGTTTGAGGCTCAGTTTTAACATAATGAGAAATAATAGAGTGAATCACTGCCTTGGTTCGTTCGCTTACTCCATTACCTTTGTGGTTATATAGAGATATTCGTCAAACTTCACAACCAGAGAACTTAGTAAACTGCTCATAAAGCTTACTTATAAAGCAATGACAATTATCACTTCCTATAAATTCGGGAGAACCATTGCATGTGATTACAGCAGATTGTAGCCATTGAGCTACAGTTTCTGTAGTAGCTGATTGTAACGCTTCAATTTCACAGAAGCGTGTTAGTGAACAAATAGCTACTGCAATGAATGTAGAATTGTTTGAACTTGGGGGCAATTTACCTATTAGGTCCACAGTAATATATTGAAAGGGATATTTTCCAATAGGCAAAGGTTTATGGTGACCTGGTATTTTACCATAGTTGCGTTTATAATTAATGCAACTTTTACATGTTAGAATATGTTGGTATACACCATGCTTAATGTTGTGAGCATTAAGTAATGTTTCACTGCACAAAACTTTCGGTAGGTAAACTCGCCTATGTCCAGCTTTAACATTATACAATTATCTTATTGTGGATCACAAAGTTTTTATGAAGTTTAGAATCGGGAATGTTTGTCATGAAGGCAATACATTCAGAATCCGTTCGCTGTAGCTCTACTACTAGGAAGTCGTTGGTAAAATATATGGGAATTAGTTTATCGTGTGGCATATTAGGAGAAGTGGAACCGAGAATACTTAATTCGCTGATGAATTGTTCGTATTCCTGAAATCCTTGGGGGTCTTGATGGAAATCATTCATGGCGTTTCTGTAATTTATATCATCTGTTTCTGTTTTGGAAAGGCTACTTAACATGACGAGTACTAAATGGGCATTACCTAAACAACGTTTAATGATGAAGGAGTATTGCTTTATTTCTAGACTCCGATTAAGGAGACGAGACGCTGACATAGTTGTATACGCGCTCTTACATGTAAATTTCCTGCCGAGAAATGATTTGTGATCTACTACGAGTTAAAAAGTGGTAAATTGTAACCATATGTGAAAAAACTGTATGCATCGTTTTACTGCGGGCTATTCTATTTCTGTAGCCAAAAGTCTGCTTTCAGAATCAGATAAAATTCGATTAAAATATCTTACTGAAAATTCTCCAGTAGAATCCTTAATCATGAGGACTCCGGCTATAGCTTTTTTAGACCCGTCGGTATGTAAGTATGGTTCATCATTTGGTGATGTAGGGTTACGAAGTAAAAGGGCTGAAGTAAGAAGTTACTTTGTTGTTTGAAAGCTAATTTCTTCTTCTCGTACCCATTTATATTCTTCATTTTTTTTTTCAGATCAGTTACATTACAGTGGTAAATGTTTTCTGTAATAATTTACTGCTCCTACCCATTTTTGAATGTCTTTTACTGATTTAGGAGTAGGGAGATCAATAATGGCTGCAATTTTTATAGAGTCAGGTTTAATTCCTTTCGCTGAAATAACGGCACCTAACGATGGCATTTCATCTGGGAAGATGATAGATTTTAATTTAAAATTAAAGTTCCTTGCTTCTTCTAACGTAAACTTCATTCCATGATGGTACGCAGGGAATGTTTTTTTGCAATGGTTACGTCATTTATATAAATAAAACATTTTTCCATAATAATTCATGAAAAGCTAGTTTCATTATTCTTTGAAAACCCGCTGGTGCGGTAGCTAAGCCAAAACATAACAGTATGAAACATCTGCTGTAACTATGTTTGTAATAGGGATACTAGCTTCGGATAAGTGTAACTGATAATAACCTTTTTTCAAGGCAATGGATGTGCAATAAACTACACGTCGGTATAACTAATTCTGGCAAAATTCTACACGGGGTAATGGCATAATGTCTACCTATAATTCCAAATTTACCGCACGATAATCTACACAAAATTTCCATGAGTCTTGTCCAGTAGCTTGACGATGACTGCCAGTAACTGTGTGAGTGCGTGAAGCCCATTCACTTTCCATTTCAATCATAATTCCTTGGCGTTTTAATTTCGCCATGGTTATGGCTATAAATTTCTTAACATGGTGACTTTTCCAATAGGGTAAGTGTTGCACTGGTTTTGCGCCAGGTTCAAAGTACAGCTCATGTTTATAATGGCGTATACAACCTATGTCCTCATCATTATAAGAAAATACGTCATTATTTTCGAGTAATAATTACTCTAGCTTTAATTTGTGTTCCACTACTTTTATGTGATCCAAAAGTTTAAATAATACATGTATGTGTAGTCTTGTATTTTTGTCGAAATTAAGTAACTGTTGGGGAATAGCGGATAAAATAAGATAATTTTTGCACGGATTAGATTTACAAGTACATGGTGTATTTGGTGAAATAATTATGCCTGGAAGAGCATGTGGAAATCGTAGGTGAGGTTTAATGGGGTGTCGCTGTTTATTTATGATTTGGAATATTTTAGGCATACTAGAATGTGTTTTCTAATGAAGTTAATGAAGTTGTTGATAATTTATTTACTTTAGTTGCGTCAGGCAGTGCATTCTCCTATTTATTTCAATTTTTTGAATTTGCCGAGACCAGAGGGCTTAAATAACTATCCCTGCGGGTAATGTGTGCGAGTGTTGCCGTGGTCATCGGGCTTAATGTTATATTTCCATCCCGGAGGGTATTTATTAAATTTCTATCTCTAAGGGTATTTATTAAATTTCTATTTCTGAGGGTATTTCCATTCCGGAGAATATGTTCATCCCAGAAGGTATTTCCATCCCGGAGGGTATTTTTAAGTATTGAACCATCCAGGAGAGTATTTAATGAAAAATGACATGATTCCGGAATCATTCCGCAGTACGATTCACATTCTATAATTTGATAGTGTGGTACAGCTGTATTGGAACAGGTAAGGGCAGCGGAATTGTCATATTGGTATAAAGACCATATTTCTACTTTATTAAAATTTGATCCTACCCTGAGGGTACTTATTAATAAACCATCCGTGAGGGTATTTTTTATTAAGCCATCCCGGAGGATATTTCTTATTGAACCATCTCGGAGGGTAATTAATGAACCATCCCGAAGGGTATTTTTAAAATTTCTATCCCTCAGGTTATTTATTGAACCATCCTTGAGGGTATTTAATGAACCCTCCCGGAGGGTATTTTTTAAATATTTTATCCGAGGGAATTTATTGAACGATCCCTGAGGGTATTTAATGAACCATCCGGAGGGTATTTAATGAACAATCCCGGATAGTATATATTGAACCATCCCTGAGCAAATTTAATGAACCATCCCGGAGGGTATTTAATGAACCATCCCGGTGGGTATTATCATTATGTTTGCTTTTATTTGAATAAATGGGAGAGTGTACATATGTTTGTGATTGTAAAATTTCGGATTAGGGCGCATTGCGCTTTGAAGTTGATTTTGCACTGGAAGTGGAATCATTCCTAGCTTGATCAGAGTTCAGAATGATTAGACCTCCTACAATATCATGGAGAATGACTGATTGAGGATAAAATATTAGCTTGTGCACTTCACTTTCAGCTATGGAAGGCAACGTATAAAGTACGGTTGAAGGCAAATGGTGAGTTGCTATTCAAATTGCAGATGCAGTAGGGTGAGTAGATGCCACTAAATGAATTGGTAGTGTTTGACTACCAATTTGTAGTAAATTATCTTGTAATTAATAAAGGACACGGCGTTTTGTAGAAAATCACTGCCTAATAATGCTGGTAGTTTAAAATCGTGAACTACGATAAGTGAGAATGTAGTGATATAATCACCAATTTGAATTTTTGATTTACACCTAAAACACGAAAAAAATCGTTAGTTATGCCCACTAATTGAATATTGGAATTAAGCAGATCCATTGTAGAAGTAAAGTCACTATGTAATAGTGATTTCGTAGCACCTGTATCTAAAAAAGCTAGCACTGAAAACCTATTGATTAAAATTGGTATACGGATAAGTCCGCATCCTATGCCAACCTGTAATATTAAAGAATTAAGTTCACTGGTGGTTGAAACTTTTACATTTTGATCGTATGTAGTGGAAGTAGTGTATAACTCAAGAGGAGTCGGCACGTCGCGTACTCCAATTTTGGTAATTAAACGTGTGTGAGTACTTTGTATGTAAACAAAAAAACAGAATGGAAATGATCAGAATTTCCAAAAAAGGGGTAGGAAATAAAGAAAAAATAGTTTGATAAATGGCCTAGAAATAACAGTCAAATTTCTACTCGGTCATCCAGCAAGCGTGAGTGGCTGAGTGGAATAAGGGTCGGAGGACTACATTGGGGGCTTAAGTTCGAATACTACATTCCGCGTGGTTTTTTTTTTAAATATTTTTTAAAATAATTTTATCTAAAATATTGCATGCTAATTCTAGAATATGTTTTCTAATATTACACTAGTTTCATTCTGTTTACAATAATGCACATAAGCTTATTAATCGTCAAAATTGAAAAGTAATTTTTTGTACTTAAATTTTATTTAAAGAAAAGCGTTTTGGAATTCAAAGAGCACTTTTTCAACAATTTAAGTCTTGAAAATGTAAAAAAGTTTAAATTCTAATCTAATAGAGTTTTTACAAGAGATTAATTTAAAAGAATTATTAAAAAAGTTTTTACATTTTCAAAACTTAAATTGTTGAAAAAAGTGCTTTTTGAATTCCAAAATGTTCTATTTTTTCTTTATTTCCTACCCCCTCCCCCACCCCCAAAAGGGGGGCTCTTGGAAATTCTGATCATTCCCATTATGGTTTTTTGTACACACAAAGTACTCACACACGTTTAATTATCAAAATTGGAGTACGCTAAGTGCCGACCCCTCTTCAGTAGGATTTATTACTCGTTTGGTTGATTGTAATACGTTTGCGTATTTGCTAGTGGAATTGTATTCGGACGGATATATTGTCCTTGGCGAATTGATGGACAAAAATTTTGAACTTGGTTCGGGGGAGCACGTATTTGAGCACGTATTTACAAATCGAATGGGTTTGTTGAACAAATTTCAAATTTGTTCAACAAACCCATCCGATTCGTAAAGAATGGACGGTTTGGACGATTCATAGCAGCTTGTGAACCAAGGTGCTGGGATAGTCGCATCACTAAACTGCGGTAAGGTGCTCACCCATAAGTGTTTAAAGGATTGGATTGAGGAGATACTCCACGACAGACTGAACTGTCATGGCTCGAACAGTTATGGGTTGAACAGAACACTTTACTAGTGCACAATGCTCGTTGATGCAAACTGAACTGTTCAAGAGTGGTTGGGTTATTCTGTCAACATTGTGGTAGATGTTTCACTGGCACTGCGCGTGAAATGAAACGAATTTTATCCATTTCTTCCATTTTGGGATCATATGTGTTCAGTGATTTACTGAAAACTTGGACGAAAGCGTCCACTGTTTCGGATTCTCGTTTCTTTCGATTTAATATGCGATCCATAGCCGCGTCGCGGTAAGAGCGACGGCCAAACACATGAACGAAAGCTTCTTTTAATTTTTTAAAAGTGGAATCCATGTAGTTGGTTACATCGCGTGTGGTTTAGTTTCAAAATACTTATGTGGTTATGAAACCCGTCAAGTGCTGCAGAACGTAGAGTAAAAGGAAATTGTGTTGCCATAATTTCCTCACTCCAGTTATTAACACCAGCACATAAGGAAAATGCTTCTAAGAACTCACTAGCACCTTTGGTAGCGAGAGCACTGTAGGTGAGAGGAAACACTGAGGGAAGGCGGGTTTTAAAAGTGGTGGTCATTGTACTGGATAAAACTTTATTATGAACGTATTCACAATTTTACTTTCCTCCGTACAGACTCTAGTACTCACTATAATACGAGAGTAAACTCACTCGTAATAAATAAGATCACTTCTCACTCACTGGTAACTTATTGTACTTCACTTGACTAACACTGTCACTAGAAGGAATTGACAAAAATTATCCAAGGGTAATTTGTAGAGAAGTTTTAACAAACACCTTCACTTTTGATTTCTAAAGGAGAATTAAGAGAGTTACAAGGGAGAGTAATACTGTGGTGTAGTGAAGGGTTAAACTATCACTTACTATGATACGAGAGTAAGCTCATGCGAGAGGTAATAAGATGATTACTCTTCGTATTTTATTGTAAAATATGATAAACAAATGGGCACAATAAC
Organism: Holacanthella duospinosa; assembly: GCA_002738285.1. Lineage (NCBI taxonomy): Eukaryota > Metazoa > Arthropoda > Collembola > Poduromorpha > Neanuridae > Holacanthella > Holacanthella duospinosa. Next base: position 451,872 of record NIPM01000063.1, read on the forward strand.
ACTCACAAATATACGAGAGTAGGCTCAGGTGAGAATCAAGGAGATTATTACTCTTCGAATTTCACTGTAGAATATAATAAGCGGGTAGTCACAATTACACTCACAAATATACGAGAGTGAGCTCATGCGAGAGACAATGAGATTATTACTCTGCGTATTTCACTGTAGAATATAATAAACAGATGGTCACAATACCACTTATAGATATACGAGAGTAAGTTCATGCGAGAGGGAATTAGTTGATTACTCTGCGTAATTCACTTTGAGGTAGAATAACGGTGTGGAGTGAGGAATCACTTATAACATTCACAATTATACGAGAGTGAACTCATGCGAGAGGCAATCAGTTGATTACTCTGCGTATTTCACTTTGAGGTAGAATAATGTTGTGGATTGGAATTGCATTTGAAACGTAACAATGTAAAAATAATCGAAACACACGCACTTTGTAAAACAAACTGCGTGTAGAAAATGTGTAGAAACTAGTACAATTTTTTAGCTTTATTTGATGAGATTCAGTCTGATTATTTTGTGGAATTTGAAACTTTACTAGTGAATTACGAATAATGATTGGATTACCTTTGTTTACCCTAACGCTGGAAGCTTGGTTAGAATCGCTAGGAGTTTTGGATAGAACGTAAGAAATTATAGGTATTAGCGATATTATTAATTATATATATTTTTAAGAGTATCTCGCAGATAAAATTGTTTTAAAACGAGAATTTACTGTGTCTAAACTAAAACAGCGGGGCGCACAACCAAGGACCTGGAATGACTTTTATGTGAAGGAAGCAGTGCGACAATTGCTGCAAGAATTCAAATATATAGACAATATTTGCTGGAACATCGAACAAGGCTTAATTTTTAGTAAGAAAATGAAAGAAAAAATTTGTCTTCTCCGTTGGCTAAATGAAATTTGTCTACTTAAAAATTTAACAAAATCAGCAGAAGAATTGATTTTGGATTCCAATGACAATGTGGAAACTATGAGTATATGAAGTAACTTCGTAGCACTGCTACTTATTAGTGATTCCCATTTGTTTGATAAGTATGACGTGGAAAACCTTGGTAGCCATTACTTAGTGAAACTCACTAAAAAAGGTAAAATGATTTAACTCTAAATATGAGAATGAATAATAATATTATTTAAATTAATTGTTTATAATTTTCTTTTAGAACCTGTTATACACATAATGTTGAATTAGAATGGATTGGATATTACCTTGGTGGGACATAATTGCTAGAAAATTGAAAATGCGTCACTTAAGAGGGATGAGAAAATAAAAGGAGAAAGTAAAGAAACGAGAAAAGGAAGCTACAATTAATGTAATGTAGATGCGTAGACAAAATTTTGTATTATGCTTGTATGGTAGAAATTTTAGACCAGGTCAGTTGCTAATACTATAACAAGTGGATGGCGGAACAAATTTGTTAGTAGTAGTATTGATTGTGTTTGTTTGGTAGGAATAATGTTTATTGCAAATAGATTTGGTATACTAACACTAAGTGGAAAGTTGATGTATCATTCACATGATAAATGTTGATGTAATAGTAGAGTAAGATCAAAATTGAATTGTCATACACTGGACAATTGTTGGTTTAATAGTTTCACTAATACTGAAATACGATGTTATATTTAGTTGATCGATGACAATTTATTTATCAACAAAGAAAGAAGTAGAGGTATTAATGATTTTGTGTTCACTTGCGCTGACCCAATTTATACATTAGTTGTCCAAAAAAATTTTTTATTAGTCACTCAGTAGACCAAAGTTATATTGGTCAACAACGGAAGAGAAAAAAAAACACAATTATTGTAATTGTTCTTACATCAATTCAATATCAGTACTGGATTATGTAGACAAAATCATATTTGTCGGCCAATGTCTGTACATCGGATTATTTAGACAAGATTAAATCTTGCGTTCACTGACCCGTGTCAATTCACTGGTCTTCTAATGAAAAAGAGTTCTATAACATTTGACTAATGCCTAATCCAAAGTTGCTAAGAGGAATAAAATTCAAAAGTCCTCTAAGAGGTTAGTCCATAACTATTATTTTTAAGAAAACTATCAATTCTAAAAAAATAACAAACCTGCGCTTTCGTAAACAAATTTTGTAAACTTCTAATTTTTTTATTTCATTCTCATGAGCCATACTGTTGTAGCAGGAAAATTGGGATTTTTGTGAACGTTCTAATGAAATTTTACTTAGCGCTGCAATCAATTGATCTTTCAAATTACCAATTTCTTGACGTAAGTCTTCCATTGCTCTTTCTACGACGATAAATTTTTGTTTCAATTATCTATTTTTTCCATCTAATTTTTTTTATTCAAGGAGTAACTCTGAGCTTGCTTTTGTAATTTTCTCATTTGTGACTTTTAATTCTATATTTTCAGCTGTTAGGTTTCATTAATTCGCCATTTTAATTCTTTATTTTTTTCTTTTACTTTTTCATCAGTCTCTAGAGTATATTGAAACGGCCATTGTGATTGTAAATCATGACCATGATTTTTTTTACTATGACCTTGATCTTACGTTGACATAGTTTGAATTTGACTACGTTTTGGCAAAACTCTTGATATTTTGCTATCACCATTGGTCTCGAAATTTCATGAATAGGGTTCTTGCACTCTTAGAATGACTGTTTGCCGTTTGCCCTTGACTTTGACCTTGACTTTTCGATTGTACAATTGGATTCTGTTGTAGAAGATCCATAATTGCAGAGCGTGGGAATACATAAGGTGTGGGAGGTTGCATGGTAAAAAATATTCAATCAGTAAAATTAATGTTGAAATTTAATAATTGTCATAGTAACATAGTTCGAAATTATACTGGCTGACGAAGTGTCAGCCAGAAAAAAAAATTAAAAAAATTTAGTTATGGACTAACCTCTTAGAGGACTTTTGAATTTTATTCCTCATAGTAACCTTGGTCTAATCGTTGGATTTATTAGTGCGAAGATTGCAGTTGGTTTCCAGTTTTATAATTAGGTTAGACTGTTGATGAAATGTGGTTCATTAAAGTGGAACGTGGAAAAAACAAAAATAAAATAAAATTAAATGGAATATTAGAGGGGGAGGGAGAAAAAAATTTTGTTGTTGAAAATATCTCAAGTTTTGAATGTCGTAAGATTTTTTGGAACTTGTGTAGATTAAGTGTATTTATACACTGCGTATATAACAGAAGAAAAACGGAAATGGGGTTACAAAAAAGTATCAGTGAAAGGGATAATTTTGAGAAGTTTTCGTGTGCTTTAGATTTGTTGTGATACTTAGCATGTGTTAGAGGAGGAGAACAAAAATAAAACTGTAAAGAAAAGTAATAGTGTAAGAGAAGGGGGGAAAATTTGAGTGTAAACTTATTTGGGATTTTGGTTTCTGGTTTTTTTTCCTTCAGTGCGTTACACAGTCTTTTAAAAAGCTTAAGGGGAGGAGGGGAGGAGGTGAGAAAGTTAGGGGATCACGTGTCTGATAAAAATTTTGTTAGTGTTGTTTATGAGAAAAGTCCTTTTTTCAAATATATCTGGGCGTTTCCAGCCATTGTTAATAAGTTTGAGTGAACTACCAATCGAAAGAGGATTACATAATCTATAAGGTAAGATAGTATGATTTTAGTACTTTTTATTAATTAAAAAAATATTCACATTTAAAAAAACTTGTTTGAAAAAATTTTTATTGCAGCTGACACATCATCTATACATGAAGTACGTCTTGCCACTTGGAGAAGGTAAAAAAATACTTTCAATTGTTTATAATAATGATCCGTACAAAAGTTGTTAAACATGTTCAACTCAGAGTAACGTTTCGCTGTGACTTTTTTCTGTGATGACCCCGGTTGGATTCGGCGACAGCCACGAAAAATTTCAAACTTTCTCAATATTATATTCCCCATCTCGAATTTTTGTCGAAGTTTTTCTCTTTAAGGATATATACAAAAAATTTTGTCCAAGTACAAAACTTTTTGCATGTCATATATGACCGATAAAATGACTAATACAAAAGTTGTTAAACATGTTCAACTGAGTAATTTATCCCTGTGACTTGTTTTTGTGATGACCCCTTGAGGTCAGAGGGCAAGGTCAAACTCCATGTCTCTCGTAAGCGAAAAAATGATCCATACGAAAGTTGTTAAACATGTTCAACTGAGTAACTTTTCCCAGCCACATTTTTTTTTGATGACACCTTGAGGTCAGGGCAAGGTCAAACCCCATGTATCCCGCAAGCGACAAAATGATTCGTAAAAACTTGCTCAAAATGCCAAACTACTTTTACGATTATGAATTTTTTAAACGTACTTAACTCACACTTTTAGCTTATTAACATGTAACTCATTTATGAACACATGATAGCATATTCTCTAAACATTAAACTTCATAAATCAAAATTTCATGAAATTTGTAAGTAAACATTTCTTTCACAAATTTTTTAAATGGAATGAATTGTGCATGCTTTTTTTAATATTACCAATGTAATTTGTGAAGTAAATTAGAGTAAACAAATAACTTCATTAAGCAAACGTATTACAAATGGTTAACTAATGCATTTTACACAATTTTTTAGCTCGATGAATAATATCATACTTTAAAGAGAGGCTGACATTTTGCACCAGGAGCAATCCTAAATGGGCCTAAGTCTGAGCGTGCCCTTGCAAATATCAGGAAACTAATCGTGTTTGGAAAACGTGCACGGCGCTACTCTGCGAGTAGCAAGATCTGCACGCGTAGATTTGTAGGGCGTTTTCCAAATTAGGGAATATCCTTAATCTTTATCCTCAACGCAGTTTCTCATGTAGTCGTCACAATAAAGGTGTTTCTTATTTGTATAAGGAATACTAAATTCTGTACCGAGAATAATAACATGAATATTCTGCAGATGGAGCCAAAGGAACTACCTGTGAGTAGAAGAGATCACGGAATGTTGTTAAAGAAAAGAGAAAGAAGGATTGGGGAACCATTGCAGGTTTTGAAACCACATCTGAAACATCAACTAAAAAAAACAGGAGAGTTTAGTGCGTTTGCAAGTAACAACGTTTAGATCCAGCTTCGAAAAATTTCGATATCGGCAAAAGACAAGAGTTTCCATTTCCAAACTACTTGAGAATCCTTTTTTTGATGCAAACGTAATGAGTAGCAGGAAATATTAATCTAGATACATGTTACATAAAAGCGTTTCTTATAGATTACGTTTCCAACGGAACTAAGGAAAAAACTAAAAAACGGAGCGCAGAGAAAGGTGGTGACATCTATTGCAAAAATTCTCCCCGAAGAGACTGTGCCCCTAATTCGTGCAACTGGTCTTATCACAAAGAAAAGAGAACTGAATTTCGTTGCAAAAATTATAATGGAAACTACCGTAAGTCCAGGCAGACCAGCCAAAATGATAAGACGATTACGAAGAGGTATAGACGCTGAAAAAACGAACCATTTTTACCGGAAGAAGCGCTTGCTCTTATTCTCCAACTCGGATTGAAGCTAGACAAATACCAAATTTTACGATCTGCGTTAAAGGCTAAAGGGTACAACAAAATACTTCCGGCATACGCCCATGTGCTGGAGGCAAAGCAACAATGTCGTCCTCCTAAATCTTGCTTTGAAGTAAATGAAAGGAGTGCCTCAGGAAAAATTACTGTTTCATACAAAGAGCATTCCTAGTAACAATATATTTATTCAGATGTATAACTTCTAGTACCTCTGAACATGCTACTCGGACATACCAGCGAAAGACTCATCAGTTTAAATAACTCAGACATTTTAAATACATTGGAGAGTGAAGGTGGTAATAATTTGGAAACAACTCTTGTACTTAGTTGGGGTATGGATGGATGCACCGAGTTCTCCAACTTCACTCACAAGTCCGTGTCACCATTCGACGATTCAAGCATGTTCACAGTCAACGTCACACCATTGAGACTGAACACTGAACAAAACATCATTTGGCAAAACAGGAGGCCACAATCTATATCTTATTGTCGCCCATTGAAGTTGCAGTACGCCAAGGAAACACAAAAACTAGTTTTGCAAGAACGTTATCAGGTCTTAGATGCCATTAAGATCCTAGAACCACTGTGTATACCTCTGGGGCTTGGAAAATCGTAAGTTGTACTTTTGTTACCATGTGTTCAAACATTACGTTTGTTGTCTTAGCGTCACTGTTCATTTCGACCTACACATGACCGCAATTGAAGGGAAGGTGCTTAGTTGGATTAATGGTACTTCATCACAAGCTTGCTCACTCTGCCACTGCAATCCGACTGATTTCAACGATTTATCAAATCGACTTACTAGTAAATTTGACATAAAGCAAGAAGCTTGGCGCTATGGAGCCTGCCCACTTCACGCTTATATTAGATTTGTTGAATGTTCTCTGCACGTTGCGTATCGCTTAGATTTCAAAAAAATGGTATATCTATTGATTAGTCTAAGTTACTCTAGTTCACTTATTCTGAAAAAAAAAATTGTTTTTTGGAGAATACCAAACGAATTCAAGAAGGCAGCTGCCATGCGTAAAAGTCAAATAAAGCAGAATTTACACAAAGAATTCGGAGTGCTTGTAGACTTCCTTAAACCTGGCGGCGCAGGTTCAACAAACGACGGCAACACAGCAAGGCGCATATTTGCTGGTTACAAACAATTTTTAGAATTTCTCGGCATAAACAAAACTTTAGTGAAAAACTTTCGGAGAATTTTAATTGCACTCAATTGCCAACAATCATAAGTCACACTCGATTCATTTTACTCGCAAATGCAACCGCGGACTGATTCGAGCAAAATTATCCATGATATTACTTGTCAGCATCTGTACACAAAATCTTAGAACATGGCGAAAAAATAATTAAGCGCAGGTAAGTGAACATTGGTAACATTGCAATGCCGGTGGGGATGTTCAGTGAAGGAGGAGGAGAGTGGTAACAAGAGTCTCAAATACACCAGAGCTCACAACGCTTGTAAAATTAGTCAACAAAGAGTCATTAGCGATACATATGTGGGAAATGATGTAGCGTCAGATGGTAGAGTTAAGTAATATTAATAAGAGTTAAGAAAAGGTAAGTTAATTAAGAACTTTACTTTAAATAATAATTTATAGAGATCCCCCGAGTATTCGGTCCACCGAGTACTCGGCAATACTCGGCTTCGTTGCCGAGTACTCGTACTCGGCAATATTCGAAAATGGTACTCGTCCACTACTCGACCAACTGCACCGAGTATTTCTAAAACTTCTTGAAAGTAAAACTTAAACTCACTTGGAAATTTTGCAGCATTTTTTAATTAGAATATATGACAAGAATATATTTTATACTTTTTTGAAGTCAATTTTGAAATTTACTGAAAAAATTCAGTCCAATTCAGTTCAGTACTATTACTTGTAAAAAAAGTTTCCATTTCAGTTTAGTAATTTAAGTTTTCCAGTTCACTTCAGTTAAATTCAGTACTTCATTACTTTCAAAATATTCCCAGTACAGTTCAACCCAGTATTTCACTATTCTCTAATCACTTCCAGTTTAGTTCAATATTTTTCATTTCAGTTCAGTTTTACCTATTATTGAAATTCTTTCCAGTTCAGCTCAGATCAGTGTAAAACTAAAAAGCACTGAACTGAAATGAATTCCCAACACAATTTGTAGTGTTCGTTAAATTCAAAATTCAAAATCAGCAGGTGTGCAGCGGCATCAAATTTGAGATAAGAAAATAACGCTTAAGCGCCACAGATTTACTGTACATGTTGAGCCGGATCGAATGACACCCCATATGCTTAGGAAGCCGAGTACTCGGCCGATTACTCGGCCGAGTACTCACTACAGCCATTTCCAATACACCGAGTACTCGTACTCGGCAATTGGCCGAGTATTGCTAGTCGGGGCATCTCTAATAATTTAAATAACAAAAACAGAACAAAAATAATTAGGAGAGAAAGTGAGGGAGACGTTGACTCTTCGAGATCTGAAAGGGCAATGATCTCTTTTATTCTTGTTCTCTTCCTTCTTTCTCAATTCAAATGTCCCAAACGTAATCCGTAAACAAAAATGGTCTACATGGCATTCCCGCAGATCTCCTCTTCCTGGATAGATCGTGTCCTCACGATGAGAAGCGAAAGGGTTTGAAATGAAAAAATTAAGGAAAATAAAAAAAATAAAACTTTATAAATTTAACGCGAATTGCAAAGTAATTTTAATTTTCAATTTTAACGGAGGTTTTCGACAAGGAGAACGGAAGCGAGACGGCTCCATCACCCAAATCTCTGAGGCAAGTTGGGTGCGAGGTGGTGGTGTTGGTTCACGGAGAAGCTACTTCTCCTGCTAGTCCCAGAAACTCTCCCAACATCCATTTCCCCTTGAGTATCTGATAAAAAAACGACCTCGTCCTCCAAAAAATACGCCACCTTGATTGAATGTAGGTCGATAAGATCAATTTCCATATCCATGTCCATGTTACTGTAAATTATGATTTTAAGGGATATATAATAAAGTTTTGGTAAATAGGATTATAAAGTAAGCATTTGTGGGATTTAAAAAGTAATTGAGAAACGGTAACTAGGTAATTAATTGTAATCAATTGATCTAATTCTGACTCGGGGAGGACGTGGATTTTGTCTAGGTCTTAGACTATTTGTTTTTAACAAAATCTATGCGATCGTCTATTCTTTTATGAGGAAGCGAAATAATTGTATCTTGGTTATTCGAAAATTCATAACACTGTAGGTCGTTTTGTGCTGATAGATTAGGCATCTCATCATTTGAGGATTGAATAAAAGGTGGAAAAGGCAAATTTGGATGATCAGAATCTAAGTCCAAATGTGGGAAGTTATCTAGCTCTAACAAATAAATTCCATCGGTATTGTCAAAAGTATGATATAATTTAACATTTTGTATGGAAACAATACGAGTTTTTTTCTTTTTAGCATTCGGTGAAGTCACAATTGCTATATTTGTTAGACTAGTATGTTTGATAACTAGAAAAGGACATTTCCATTTTTCTGCCAACTTAGTTGATAGACCCGGTTTACAGGTAAATTTCTTTAACATTACTAGGTCTTTTTCATAAGTAATCGGCTGATGAGTGGAATTAAATAACTGTTGTACATTTTTCTGAGCAACAATTGTATTACACCGTGCTTCTGCTAAAGCTTCCTGAGCACGAGGTACAGAAACACTCTGTTTTTCTGTACAAAATTATTCTGTAGTAAATCTTGTAAAGTCGGTAAAAAATTGTCGCGAGGAAAATTTGGTTTTCGGCCATAGACCAAAAAGTAAGGAGAATGACCCGTAATTCTGTGAACTGTCGAATTCATTGCAAAAGCAGCCCGTGGAAGGAGTTGATCTCAATCTTTTTGGTTAGCTTAGACACATTTAGCGAGTATACGTTTTACTGTGCCATTAGCCCTTTCGCCAATTCCGTTAACCTGAGGATGATATAGAAATATGCAAATCAATTTAATTCCCTGAGTTGTAGCAAAGTGAGAAAATTCCATAAAAGTGAAATGTGTTCCTTGATCGGTAAGAATTTTGATTGGACATCCATGACGATTGATCAAGTCACGTTCCAGTACTCTAATTGCACACTCAGAATCTGCGGAATGGACTGGAAAAACCTCGATATATTGTGCTAAAAGGCAAGTAACGGTAAATTCATATTGGTTTCGTCTTGGTGTCATTGGAATGGACCGATAAATTCAATACCAACTGCTTCAAACGGAAAAAACGGTGGTTCCATTGAATTATTTTGTCCTTTTATAGAAGCGAGGTTATGTACCTGACAAGTAGAACAACTGCGTAAGAAACGAAAAACATGTTTGTGCATGCTTGGCCAGTAGTATCGAGATTTAATCGAATGCCAAGTTTTGAAAAATCCCAAGTAACCACAAGAAGTAACATGAATATCGGTAATTATCTCGTTCCTTATTCTTGTTGGAATAACCAAACGCCACAAACGATCGTATTCGTTAGGATTACTTCGAAATAAAATACCCTGTTGAAGTTGATACTCTTCAATATCCGAAGGTTTCTTTAAACATTTAACGTTTGAATCGTTTTGTTTAAGAAAATCAATAATTTTTCGAAAACATGGTTCAGCGTATTGTAGTTCCTCTAAATCAACCTCTTGTATAGAACGTAAGTATTCAACTCTTGGAACATTTAAACCATACAAAGATTCTTAGAAACTCAAATTTATACAACTGTCTGCTGGATCGACGAGAAAACGAAAGAGAACGTCAGCATCTGTGTGTTTTTTATTCGAACGGTGAATAACGGTAAAATCATATGGTTGTAATTGTAAAGCACATTTAGCTAATTGAGCATTTGTATTTTTCAAATTTATCAGATGACAGAGGGAATGGTGATCAGTAATGACATCAAAATGTCTACCATAAAGATATGGACAAAATAATACTACAGCCCAAACAATTGCCAAACATTGCTTCTGTGGAATAGCATAATTTCGTCCAGTAGGAGAAAAACGACGAGAGGCATAAGCAATGACTCTCTCTTTACCATCCTGAGTTTGACAAAGAGTTGCTCCAATTCCATGACCACAAGCATCGGTAAGAAGGAAAGTCGGGGTGTGTTCGTCAGGATACGCTAACACTGGAGCCTTACAAAGTTTTACCTTAAGGTTATTAGGAAAAAGCTTTCTCTGGCTCTGAAGTCCAGCTAAATTGAACCCCCTTTTTTATCAATATTATGTAAAGGATTAGCAATTCTAAAGAAATCCTTACTAAATCGTCGGTAATACGAACATAGAGCGACAAAAGAACGAATCTCTGGGACATTTTTAGAGTTGGAAACTCACGAACTGCACGGATTTTTGCCGGATTTGGAGAAATACCGTCTGCGGAAACAATATGACTCAAAACTTTGAGTTCTGAGTCCACAAAAGCACACTTCGCAGGTTTTAATTTCATTGAAGCATGTCTCAACGCTTCTGGAACAAGTTTTAGGCGTTCTAAATGATCCCGAAAATTTTTTCCAAACACGATAATATCGTCGAAATATACTAAGCAAACTGACCATTTTAATGAACCCAACGCTGAATCAATAAGCCGCTAGAAAGTAGCAGGTGCATTACAAAGTCCAAAAGGCATAACTTTAAATTTGTACAAGCCATCAGGTGTGACAAAAACGTTTTAGGTGAATCCCCGGGGTCCATTTCCACTTGATAGTAAGCCTGACCACAATCCATCGCAGAAAATTTTTTAGCATCCCTTAGACGGTCAAGAACATCGTCCATGCGTGGTAATGGATAACTATCTCGCCTTGTTACTAAATTAATTTTTCGGTAATCAACGCAAAATCTCCAAGACCCATCTGGTTTAGAAATTAGAACAACTGGAGAAGACCAAGGAGAATTCGAAGGTGAAATAACACCACTCGTTAACATACGATCAACTGATTTACTAATTTCTTGTTTTTTTACAAATGAAACCCGATAAGGACGTTGTTTAATAGGAGCGGAATTTCCAGTATCAATTTTATGTTGTTAATTTTGTTCGCCCAAGTTTCGTAAGATCAGACGTGAAAACATATTGATATTAAGACGGAACAAATTTGAGATTTCTCAAAATTTGAAAGATTGGCGCCCATTTTGACTTCAGACAAGAATTCTGGTAATATGGTCTCGGTCGAAGTCGTACTCAATAAATTCAAAGATGCTAAAGAACCACTATGTTTCGTCGATTTAGGAGATTGGAACTTCTCAAGTGAACATTGAATCATAGATTCATCCGCTAGTTCAAAATTTCCAAAAATCTCATGTTGTCTTAATTTAACAGGATGATTACCGATATTAGAAATCCAAGTGGACCAATTCCGTTTGATACCATTGTCAAAAAATTACCAATAGTTAAAAGTTTATAATTTTGAATTGCATAAAAAGGTGAAACTCTGATTAAACCTGATATTGAATTAGCTATATGCAATTCTACTTTGTAACAAAAATTTGGCGTTACCACGAGACATGAAGATAAGAAAACACGACTATTCTTTGGAATTATATCCACTGCAGGAAGTTCAGGAAAAGTGGAGGGTAGAATATCCGGAAACTACACACTACACAAATCCTCAACGTCTGAAATTCCATGTGTCGTGATATCGGAATTAATTGGCTGAATCTCCAGCGAAAGAGAGTCACAACCTAAAGTCGTATGATGGTGACTTAGAAAATCCATACCAATCACAATTTCGTTACTTATACCCGGTATAACAAAAAAATCCCATTTCAACTCGAAACAATTTAAGGTTAAACGAAGTCGAATCATGTTATTAATTGATTTAGTTTGTGATTGACCAATAGAAAGTCGGATAAGAAATTGTGTAACGGATTTCTCGGTAATAATATTAGAATTAATTAACCGTAATAAATTTGGGTTTATCGCTGAAATCGAGGCACCCGTATCGACAAGAGATTTGATTTCCCTAGAATCAAATTTTATAGAATGATGGAACAAATCTTTAGAAACAGAAATAACTTCTACATTAGAAGCGTTTAACAACGTACCCAATTCTTGAATTTCGTATTGTTGAGAATAATCATTATTGGCGACAGAAATATCCTTATTCATAATTTCGGCAGAATTATCTAACAAATATTCGGCAAATGTTCGGCAGAATGACGGAAAATTAACACCCGAAGTTTGAGAAGACTTATTACTAAATTTTGGTAAATCGGCAAAAGCGCAAACAGGAGAAGACTTATTACTAATTTTCGGCACATCGGCAGAAACGCAAACAGGAGAAAACTTATTACTAATTTTCGGCAATTCGGCAGAAACGCGAACAGGAGATTCAGAGGCCTGAATTGCGGCGTCTATTTTGGTACCCTTAACTAAACGACAAAGTGAACGAATTAACGAATTGGCATCGAAACAAGAACTACAAAGAGAGAACAAATCTGTGCATTCGACGAATTCGGCTGATTTTGGAACTATATATAATGTACTAGTATTTACGATAGAAGAAGCAGAAGTCTGATGGTCTTGTAACACCAAACTCTTTAGTTTTCCGATAATTTAGGGACGTTGGAATTGGGTCGTTGATTCATATTGTTTTAATACGGTTGTTGAGCAAACTGTGGTGGTGGACAATTATAAGCGTATCCTTGTTGAGGATACGAGTTATTCGGCTGTGAATACTGTTGAGAATATGACATCTGTCGTGGAGTGAAATTTTGAACCGATTGATCACAATTTTGTCTAAAGTCTTGCTGTGAGTTTTGGAATCTCTGTAGTGAACCCTTGAATCCCGAGCACCAATTACCCTTTCATTACCCCGGTATCCTCCAGAGAAATCTTGGTGGTTCTTATTATCCGGTCGTTATTTACAATATCTAATTACATGACCCGTTTCGTGACAATAATGACAGTTAGGTTTATTGGTTGGAGATCGAGAATACATAGGAGCAACAGAATTATGAAAAAGCGGAACCTGTGAGGGAAAATTTGTTTGTTGTCCAAATTGTTGTGTCTCCATAGACATCACAGCAGGTGGAACAAAAGAAGTAACTTTAGGTTTGGATATGGATAAATTTCGAGAATAAACCTCTCCATATTTACGTAAGCAAATCAAAAAAATCAACAGGAGAAAGGATATTTGTGAGAGCACAAGCCTTTTGAAATCTTGAAGAGTAGCTGAAATAAGTCGTTGCACCTTCTCACCTTCTGACAAATGAGGATTAAGATTTCTAAGCAAATTCAATTTTTCCGTTACAAACGTTTCAGGATTATTGCCAAATTTGAAAATCAAATCTCGATTTTTTTGACGATATTCGGACTTTCGGGCAGTTGGATCAAAAAACTCACATAATTCCTGACAGATAGAATGCCATACCTCATCGGAAGAAATATTAGGATTATCTATGTCACGCTTAGTCCAAGGCCAAATTGAATTGTACCAAGTTTTTGCATTGCCATCAAGTATTCGATCGAAATTATTAAGCATAATATCAACAGAAAAATTGAAGCTTTTGAAGTCATGTACTAATTTTCCAATGAAATGATGAGGATCGGTTGAACCGTCAAATCGTCTCACAAATTTTATAGCCTCGCGAATCGGAACGGTAGGAACGGTAAAGTTAGGTGGATAAAGGAAAGGTGTCAAATTTAAGTTCATTTGCTTGGATACAGTTTCCAATGATACAGGCGACGTTACAACTGAACTTCTAAGGTTCGTATCACCAATAATTGATTTTTGACTTTTGAACCTGATACTAGAATCAAAGTCACCATTTTCATATCGCCATTGATTTTTTGAACCTGAGTCACTTTGACTGTTTACTTTCGGGTTCAGGTGCACAGTGACCATCATATCAATGATTTTTTTCGAATCGCCAATGCAACTGAACTTTACTACGAGTCCCGAGGTCATTAACTTTTCTGACCCTGGTTGATAGAAGGTTCACATTGTGATCCAGTTGATCTTTTGTCGTTTATTTAATTATTTAAATTAATAAAGAATGGTTAATTTAGGCAGAATAGAAAAGAATTTAAGGCATAAAAAGAAAATAAGAAGAACAGAGTTAGGTTAATTCCAATTTCCAGATTGAGGGACAGAGAGAGCCCGTGGGAGTCACATGATGCGTACCAGTTTAAAGTGCGTTTTCATGTGAAAAAAAAACTATGCTTTTCATTATGAACAGTAGTCCCATCATGTGTAAGCAATGTCAAGGGTCCTATTTCTATGTCGCTATTTGTAGAATTTACGTCTGCATTGGAGAGTACAGCTTGGTTTTGACTTAGATCTTCAACTGATTGAATACAAAAATGACATGATTTCGATTGATTATGACTTGAACTGAATATAGAACTTTTTTAATGCTTACGGTAAAACATTTCTCCGTCAGAGTCGAATGGATTGTGCAGAGGATTGATTTGACCTGGGATGATAGAAATAACTTGATGTGTCTCGATGCTTATATTCTTGACCTTTGGACCACCACCAGTTACGTTCACTGTTCTTCTCACTCTTGTTACCTAAACAATTTTTTTCGATTGTGACCAAACAAGTATTCAAATATTTTTGGTGTTAGTTTCGGGCGTTAGGTGAGCAGCAAAATTTTCTAAGTAGTTTAACAGTGAATCTACTATCTTGAGATATTTCCAAGTTTTACGACATTTGAGGTTCTATCATAAAGTATAAACTGACCTCTAGGGAAGCTGTGGCGAATGGAATGAGGAGTAAGTTTTATCTAGAAATATTTTCTAAACCGTGACCCAATGAGGTCACAGGTCATTTAACGTAGAGGTCATTTTGTTTTTGGAAAAAAAAATTTACTTAAAAAATTTACTCCTTGCCCCCACCATAGGTACTTTGGAAATTTTGTACTTAAAATTTTTTTTTTAACTTAGCAAAATAACCTTGCCCCCACATTTTGTGCATAATGAAGAGTGGGAGGTGTTAGAAGTGGTCATCAGAGACGAAAATGTAAGAAAGAAAAGTAAGAATAAATTTTCAATGCGTACCTAATTTTAGAATCTAACTCATTTTTGGTACCTAGACTTTTGTACATCATTCTTACGTCTTGTTTGGCCCTCTTCTTTCGGTTAGCCCACCAAGTCTTCAGCTGTTTCGAATTTCGTTTGTTCACGCCTAGTATACCACATACCTTGACTTCGATGCGAACCCATGCCTTATCCTTGTGGGTTTTTGCACCAACCCATGTCTGTTTATTCTCGATGGCCTTGTGTTCTTCTCTTAAATCAAACAAAGCTGCCTTCTCAAATTCACTGAAGTACTCGCGTGAAGTCTCCACAACAGTATCTTCTTTGTACTTACCTCCATCATTAATTAACACAAGAAAGTAGGAGCTTAGATAAATCTTAATTTCAGTATTTTAAAAACAGCTGAAATTTGCGTCTTATTTTGAATATTAATATAAGTTCAAGATCACGTGGTATGAACTTTTGGATCTTTGGTCAGTTTGATCCGTGATCTTGAGATCCCGAGAACTCGAGTTCACTTTGAGTTGAAAATATGAAAGTGACTTTTGACTTTTGGATCAAAGTGAACCAAGTTAACAGGAACTCGAGTCACTTTGACTTTTGACTCTTGGATTGGCAATACCACCCTAAATGTACGGGGTGGAACCGTAGGAAGCTGGTAAGTAGATTTGTAAAGTTTTTCTGGAATTGGAGGAGGTTTTGAAAAAATATTCGGCGTTCGGATTGGAATCGAAGGCGCCGACCTATCATTCACGATTGGAATAAGCAAAGCTTCGTCACCCATAAATTCTTGCAAATCTCCTTTAGAAAGGCTTGCCGAACGATTTTGTGTGGAATTTGGGTTATCCAAAAAGTTCCACATAATTTTCAAAGCGTAATAAACGAGATTAGAATGTGAGACTTTTGAAGAAAAAACAACCGCAAAAAAAATCCAAAAAAAAATTAGGCAAATGTTAACGGTAAATTGTAATTGTAAATAAAGGGAAAAAAATTTGAAATATTAATCTAAGAGATTTAAAACAATTAACGGTATTTCGAAAAATTCAAAAAACAATTTTAGGTGGAGAAAGAGTTTTGTTTCCAAAAAAAATTCTCAATAAGTTGAGCCAAGCAGAGTGGAATAGCTGATGAATGAAACTTGAGCTCAATAGGGGTCAATGAACTCAATTTAAATGTAATGAGACGATAAAATTCTGTGAGCTGAGCTAAGGTGAACACGCCGAATGTTGAGCCTTTGCCTCAGAGGTCAAATCCACTTATTATGTATGACAATGATTGGAAATTGGAATGACACTTACAATATCCGGATAAAAATCATATATTAAAAGTATACCAAATATCCAGAATTGTCGCTTGCTGTTAATGAGGAGCGGTCTGCCGTTGTCTGTCCACCAAAGGATCCAACGGTGTATCTTGCTCGTCAGCTTTTGTGGGAAACTATGTAGCGTCAGATTTTAGAGTTAAGTAATATTAATAAGTTAAAAAAAAGTAAACTTTAAATAATAATTTAAATAACAAAAACAGAACAAAAATAATTAAGAGAGAAAGTGAGAGAGATGTTGACTCTTCGAGATCTGAAAGGGCAATGACCTCTTTCTTTCTTGTTCTCTTCCTTCTTTCTCAATTTGGACCAAACGTAACCCGTAAACAAAAACGGTCTCCATGGCATTTTCACAAATACAATCGTCGTTTGGATATTTCGGTTCCAGTTATCGCGTCCATGCGCTATGAAACAAGTTCAGATAGGAAGAAAAGAAAAGTTCTACCCATAGAAGTGAAGGAGTTGTTAGAAGTTCAAGTCATTGGTAACTACACAATGGCATCAAGATCACTACAGTTTCAGGATCAAGAATTGGACGAAAGCACGAGGAAGCAATTGCCGATGGACTGGGTGTAAGTGGAGAATACTATTTCACTGATCCAGATCTAGATATATTTATTGCTAAAATTAAAATATATGTAATTTGGTATACTTGTGGATGCTTATTTTATTTGCTATATAATTATTAGATGTTTATCCATGCGATGCGGAGTAAAACGGCGGAGCAGATGTCAAGGCGGAGCAAATGTCGCGGCGGTAAGACGGCGGAGGGGATGTCGCGAGAATAACTTCAAAATAGGTCTATGTCTAAGGTAATAGATTTAATTTTTATCGTGATTTATTGTTTGTTTTGTTTTTTTTAGATTAGAGGACACTACTGGTGAAATGCCAAGTGGTGTCTCCCCCCCCCCCCTCGCGAGTGGGGGTCATGCAAGTGACAGGCTCAATGCATTCATACATTTGGTTAAGTCTGTTGCGAGTTTGTCCTTCATTCAGCGAAATTTCAACGACACGAGACTGAAAAGTTTGTGAGAAGTGACACATCGAACTATTCTATTCAAGTTATATCAAATAAATTTGATTTAAATAAATCATGATATTTGAAGACTTTTCAGACAGTTTTGCAACAAAAAATGTTTTTCATATAAATTATTTTTCAACACCCACAAATTTATTTGTTTGTTTGTTACTTAGTTAGAGCACAACTAAACAACCTAACAAACGTCTTCAAATGTTACGATTCTTGTATAGAAATGCAAACATCCGGGGTACATTCTTGTACAGAAATGCAAAAAAATTAAAAAAATTTTTTTTTTATTTTTGGTAACTGATAAAAATTTGAACAAAAAGAATTTGTTTTAAGACTGGCTCAAAGATCTTCAAATGTTAAATGCAGAAATCCAGGAATTCCCTCCAAATGTATACTCCAACCCAATCTACTATTTATTTATTAAATCATTATATTATATATTATTATTATTTTGTTATATTATATTATTATTACATTATAAAAATTATTATATTATTATATTATTATTATTTTATCTAGTGAAAAATCTATTTATTAAGTTTTATGGGTATATTCAATTGCAAGACGTAGCCGTCGGGGTGGGTGAATCCTCCTGCTCTATCTCACTTTCATTTTCGTTATGTGCAAGAGCATTGGGGCCTATTTTTTACCAAAACAAAACACCGTGCGTTATTTCAATGTTGGGGTTAAAATGGAAATTCGATCAACTAAATCCGTTGAAGTAAGACTTTTAAGTAAACCTTGGATTTTAGACCCCATAAGATTATACAAAAATGTAAGATTTGACGTTCGACCGGGTGTTATAACCAAGGTCGGATTTAAGATTTCCTTGCTATAAGGCGTAGGTTATATACTTGGTAGGGATTAGAACGAGAATTTAATGTAATATTTTTAATTTAAGTGACTATCAATTTTTATCGAGATGAGTCCGAAGTTTTTAATGATTTGGATGAAAAATAACTTTATCGCTGTTTGGAGCTTCTATCTTTATGTGTCCGCAACCTAAAGGACTGGGACCCAATGCGTTCGATTCAGCATCAATTTTTCAATAGAAATTATTTATTATTATTTAATTAAAGCCATCGAAATATATAGAGATGAGTTTGAGCTTGTTTAAGAATTGTTGACTTCTAATCCGTGAAGTATAAAAAGTTTTAAAAAGAGAAAGAGGAAGGGAAATGATTTTTTTGTGTGTGTTATTCTGTTTAATTTATCATCAGAATATATATTCAATCATTGATGAGCTTATAGTAATTAGCAAGGATGCTAATTTTATGCGTGAAATTTAACAATATTATGCGGTATTTACAAAAAATTATACGATATTATGCGCGATGATTTCAAAGCTTATATTAACCTTATGATGCACATCAATCCTTTCAGAAGAATTTGTGTACATATACAGGGTGTTTAATCTTTTTTTGCACCCTCTTTCTCCAATTTCATCGTAGCTCCTCCCACCCCATGCTGCTTCCAGCAAAAGAGTGTGAAAAAATGACGTCATGCTTTCTAGGGTGCAAAAAATGTTAAACACCCTGTATATATGAGCTACACGGACGTTCCTTTATCGAAAATAAGTTGAATTAGAGTCATGAATTTCAAAATTTAGTATCCTCGACAAAGAAACGCAGCCAGATATTGCTAGATTTAGCAAAATTTTTGAAATAAAATTGGTTAAACGTGTTCGATATATAAAATCGTCAAATTATTGGTATTCGAAAAAGATTGTGGCCTTACGACGGTACAAAATGTACCAAAAGCTGTAAAAGTACGTCGCAAAATAAATTATGCGTTTACTTAAATATTATGCGAATTAACATTGCGTTAATCGGCTCCATCTTTCATAAATCGTGAAGATCCAAAGCATCACGATTCGTGATTGCATATCCCGAAAAGCTAAACGGGAAATTTCGAGAAATTCGGGAAATGGTTTCCCGAGGTTACCACGAGAATTCCCGTTCGGGAAATAAATAAATAATTTTTTTTTAATTAAACTGGGCTAAAGAGTAGTGGTCACTCACGTATTTTGTAAAAATAGAACCAAAAGTGCGGCATCATCTAGTCAATGCCAATAGAGAAAATTAGTTAGGTTTGCATTGCGAACGGGGTCGCCGGAGAGAGTCAGCAAAGGTCAGTTTTTTATTTTTTATTAAATTTGAAACAATAAACACAAATAGCCCATAAATAGGGTGTTCGAGGAGTTGTAGGAGGTGTGGCAGGGTGGTTTTGACAGAATTTTGTTCCTGTGAGAAAGTGAGTAGCAGGAGTTCGAGTCCTGATAAACTCTTACTACTTTTCTCCTCTTGTTTGAAATTTCACTTTGTTTGATTAGCTTTTCGACTGCCATTGAATTTTGTTCATTTCGTAACTCAGCAAAGGCTAGGGGCCAATGGTCTAAATATGGGCTAAACGACTGGAAATATGTCCGTCCTCATATTTTGACACCATAAGCAGACTAAACGAATGGATAAACGTCCGTCCATGCTTTGAAACGATGCCACATGTTATATTATTTGTAAATTATGTGGTACGTTCAATAAAAATGTCGGGAAGGGCTGTGGAAATATCCGGGAGGGCTGTGGGAATATCCGGGAGGGTTGTGAGAATTTCAGGGAGGGTTGTTGGAATGCATGGGAGGGCTGTGGGAATGACAAGGGGATGCGGGAAAGCATGGGATAGATGCGGGAATGTCAGGGTGAGCTGTGAGAATGCACGGGAGGGCTGTGGGAATTTAAGAAAAGGCTGTGGAAATTTTAGAGAAAGTGTGGGAATCACGGGAGGGCTGTGGGAATGGACGGGAGGGCTGTGGGAATATCCGGGAGGGCTGTGGGAATATCCGAGAGGACTGTGGGAATATCCGGGAAGGCTGTGGGAATATCCGGGAGGGCTGTGGGAATTTTAGGAAAGGTTGTGGGAATGCATGGGAGGGCTGTGGAAATAACAGAGGGATGCGGGAATGCATGGGATAGATGCGTGAATGTCCGGTGGGGGGGCTGTGGGAATGCACATGAGGGCTGTGGGAGTTTCAGGGAGGGCTGTGAATATTCAAGGGAGAAGTGTGGGAGTGCACGGGAGGGCTGTAAAAATGCACGGGAGGGCTGTAAGAATATTCGGTAGGGTTGTGGGAATTTAAGGGAAGGTTGTGGGAATGCTTGGGAGGGCTGTGGGAATGACAGGGGGATGCGGGAATGCATGGGAAAGATGCAGAAATATCCGGGAGG
>NIPM01000063.1:473707-536924 GCA_002738285.1 Holacanthella duospinosa
TGTGATATGCTCGACTCATTTTGTACCAATTTCTCTCAATTCTTTTATTGTAAAATTTTTTTGCTTCTACTTTCACAATTAAAGTAAGAGGATTTTCAAAAGTTAATAATTATAGGATATGAATAATTGTTAATTTTTGCATGGTTACCTTTGTTTTTTTCTCGTTTCGGGAAACCCGGGAATGTCCCGAAATTCGGGAATTTCTCGTTTCCCGTTACTAGGGTAATTTTCCCGTAAATTGCAATCACTAATCACGAATTAGTGTTACTTCGCTGCGATTAGTCAAATGCATAGAAACGGTGTCCATGGTAATTAGAATTAACACAAGCGGAAATACCCCTATAAGAGTCGCTATTGAGTGCGTCAAAAGGAAAGGAATTTTGTTTGATAGCTTTTTTTTATTGTTAAGACAAGAAAAAAAATTCAGTAGGGTCTATCTTTTTAGGTTCACACTTTCACAGGTGGCTTTATTGCACACTTTTATGTTGAAGCACGCATGAGTGTGAAGCTACAAAGAGTGAGATCTCTATACAATTCACACTTTAAAGTATTTCAATTCTTTATGTACCAATGCGCAATGGTGTGAATGGTGTGAGGAATCGGGTGAGCTCTAATTTTTGAAATAACTTGTACTTGAGTTTTAATACTGAAATAATCCAAATTGGAAAATAATCAAATAAAGTTAGTTATTTGCAATATATATGAGGGTGCTTTGCACGATTTGGAGGGTCTTGGTTCTTCTAATGAGTCAAAGGAAGATGAAATTTACTTAAATTTAATTGTCGTTGAACAAGTAATTTTTGTTTTAAAATGATTTTTGTCGTTGATCAAAATCTTGAAAACAATTGAATCGAAAATCTGTAGTTTTTGAGGTACTTTTTAAATTGACGGAGAATTAGAGGTGTAAACAAGACTGAAACTGAAAGGTGTAAACAAGGTGAGAGAAAAAAAATTATTTGATGAATTTCACCCTTTCACAGTTTGTCCCGCTATGGAATATCTTTGGCAAGTTTTGAATTCTGGGGCGTGTTATCACATTTTTGCAAAGACTTCTGTCAAAATTTAAAACTGCTCAATTATGAAATTTTTTCGAATGAATCCTGTTTCTCTGCACTTCTGGAATTGGTTCTTTACAGTTTCTGAAAAGGAGTTTCGCACTTCTCCTTCACATTTTTGTGAAAGTGTAAAAGTGCTCAAGTATGAAATTTTTTCGGGTGAAACCTGTTTCTCTGCACTTCTGTAATTATTGGTTCGTTACACTTTCTGAGGAGGAGTTTAGCACTTCTCCTTCACATTTCTGTGAAAAAGTAAAAGTGCTGAAGTATGAAATTTTTTGGGTGAGACCTGTTTTTCTGCACTTGTGTAATTGCTTCTTTAAACTTTCTGAGGAGGAGTTCCGCACTTCTTCACATTTATGTGAAAGTGTAAAAGTGTGCAATATGAAAAGGTAGGCCACTAGTGTGTGTCAAAAAGGATATTTTGTGTGTGAAGAATTTATTAAAGTTTTTTTTTCTCTAATGAATTAATTAAATTAATTGAATTAATTGAAAGACTTAATTAATGAAATTAATGAATTAAATTTGAATTGTTTTTTTATTAAAAAAATTATTCGAATTTTATATTTACGGCGGGCCGTACCGTTCCTGTTTTCAAATTCAAACACAATAACTTGTGAATTGATTCGAAAGTTTCACACCTAAACGGGACGAACCCTTGTCTAACTTTTGTGATTGGTTGGTTAAAAAAATTTTTCTGAAATTACTAGTAGAGATAGATAATTTTGTTTGAGCTATCTGAGGTACTCATTAGAAAAAATTGCACTGTACTTTTCACCTAAAAACTTATTATTGTTATAAATTTTTGTTCCCTTTTTTCCTCTAATAAAATTTGAGTTATATTTTAGTCATAGTTCATTTCATTTTCAGTTCATTGTTTTGACATTTTTTATTTTTATGATACCTTAATTTCATTAATTTACAAATTTAAATCCAGTTCTGTAACCATTTATAACTCGAAACTTTTCAGGTTTACAACAATAATTACTAGACATTAGACGCTCATGCAGTGGAAATTTGTAGAAAGAAATAAGAAGGATAATCTATTTTGTTTGTTTTCCCAATTTTTTTTATTATAGATAAAATTTACTTACTTTTAATAGATCCAATAAGGTTCGGTATCACTTTAACCCCTCGTCGAACTGTTGTTACTGCTACCAGTGTTGTTATCAATGTTGTCATACGCTTTCTCGGCGTGGCAAAGTAGCGCTGTGGAGCGGAACTGGTGACCCACCCAGAGGTCACTGGGGTTTTTAGTTATACATAGAACAACCGAAAGACTTTAAGAGTGAGTTAGTTTTTTTCAGTAGTCGAAATTCCTCTCAGTTTTTGGAGTAGAGAAGAGAGAGGGGATTTTAACCTTTTTGAACTGAGTCCCTTTTTCTAGATATTGTGTTCCTCTTATAGCTTTCGCTAAAGAGGTTTCTCCGAGCCAGAAGGACGACACTCCCATTGCGGATTGGTTGAAACCAACCCGCAATTTGAAACTCATATCCTCCCCACCCATATACGCACATGGAGATATAATCGATCTCCGTGTGGTGTTTTGTTTGGTACTTCTCTTCCGTGTAAGCGAGCTCGGGAGAGAATAATCCTAAGATTTGGTCTAGTTTTACGGTTTTACCCTACAAAAAAGGACATTGTCTTCATCGCGGATTAGGTGAAACCAATTCGCAATGCAAGTCCAATGGCCTTCTGACCCAGTCACGTACAAGGAGACATCATCGGTCTCCATGAGGTTTATTTGTTTGGTATTTCCTTCCCGAGTAACCGAGCTCAGGAAGGAATAGGCATAACATCCCTTCCTGCTCACTCGTTCATTTTTTGATTCTAGAACTAACTTCGACTGGGAATTATGATGTTTTTTATTTCCACTGGTCTTGGACACTATCAGTTTCAGTGACATACCGAGCCGGTAAGCGCTGGGGTTTAAGAAACTGGGCTGTCTCTTGTGATGAGTGTATGTTACTACATTTCTACAATACGGTATTCTGAAGCGATATTATCACGAGTTATATAATTTTAATATTGAACATGCTTGATATTTTGTTACATTTTCTTTTTTGTCGTTTTTGTTTGATTTTTACTTAGTCTAGTTATAAGTTTCATTCTAATAATTGGTTAGTGGTTCTTACTGACGCAAGTTAATATTAATTTTCCTTATGTTTAATTTATATTCTTAATACTATTAATGTTTATATTCTGAAGGTGGGCTACTATTGTAACTCGACTTACTAATTACTGTGAATTTTTTAATCTTATTAATTTTTAATTTACAATATCGTTATACAATTTATATTTTACCTTTCACTGTTGACATTCAATTTATTTTAATGTTTCTATGTATAGATAGTCGTCCCTGTTTACTCTTTTGTTTTTGTTATTTGAAAAGGGTCCGACTGAGCACTGGATGTACACAGCAATATATGGGGACTAAATATTATATATTAACAATTATGAAACGGTTGTAAGTAACCTAAGTGCCGTATATTGGATGTGGGAGAGGTATATAGCCGTTATGATGGGGAGAAAAAAAAGAAAAGTTTCTGTGTTTACATGAGAATTACCGGTTCCGTTGTTGTTGCACTTATATTTGTGTCGTCCTGAGGAGTAAACGTGCAGGTAATGTATACGGGAGTGGTGGTGGTCCTGCTGAGTGGGTATGGGTCCGCTTCTAAATAATCATTAGAATCTTCCGCAGTTGTGTTAGTAACAAACTGCGAGCATATATGAAATTGTTTGGTTACTATATAATAGGGTCGGTCTATGTCTGTATGTGCGTTCATCTGGGCACTAAAATTTAATTGGGCGACTATACTAACTTCGTTATCGCGATGGGAGAATTCTTCTGAGTCCCCTTTTCTAGATTTCGTGTTCTTCTTATAGCTTTTGCTAAAGAGGTTTGTCCGGGCCAGAAGGACGACGCTCCCATTGCGGATTGGTTGAATCCAACCCGCAATGCGAAACTCACACCCTCCTGACCCAGATACACACATGGAGATATAATCAATCTCCTTGTAGTGTTTTGTGTAGTACTTTTCTTCCGAGTAACCGAGCTTGGGAGAGAATAACCTTATGATTTGGTCTAGTTTTACGGTTTTTTCCTAGCCC
Source organism: Holacanthella duospinosa (assembly GCA_002738285.1). NCBI lineage: Eukaryota > Metazoa > Arthropoda > Collembola > Poduromorpha > Neanuridae > Holacanthella > Holacanthella duospinosa. The sequence goes on from NIPM01000063.1 coordinate 477,874, forward strand.
GAAGGACATTTTCCCCCATCGCAGATTGGGTGAAACCAATCCCCAATGCGAGTCCAATGGGTTTCTGACCCAGTCACGCACAAGGAGACATCATCGGTCTCCATGGGGTTTATTTGTTTGGTATTGCCTTCTCCAATAACCGATCTCGGGATAGAATAGGCATAGCACTCGGAAAGTAAGTAAAGTAAATAAACACATGGAGATCGATACCGTCTCCATGTGCGTAACTACGTCAAAGGATCAGTTTTCTTATTGTGGATTGGTTTCAACCAATCCACGATAAAAACAGTGTCCTTTTGTCCCAGAAAAATCTTGTAGCAAAAGCTGTAAGAGAACGAGGAATAGAAAAAATCGGGGCCATTTCGGTCTCATAGTTTTTACCCGTAACCTCTCTCAACTTAGAAATTCACTTTCTCTTTCTTGTAGTATTAATAGCCTTAGTAATAAAGTCTTATTCTTCACTAACAACCAAGTTTAGTTGACTTTATTTCGTAACTCTGTTCCTGACCCCAGTGACCTTTGGGTCAACAGCACCTTTCACTACTGCAATAATCAGCAAGGAGTGATCAATGGAAATATCATCACGTATACAGTTAGTGCAGGACTGAATGAATCGCAGTGAATTTGCTCTTTCCCATTTTCAATCACACTTTTTATTCATTAGAACAAGGGTATAAAAATTAAGAAAAAATTTATTTTTCAAAATTTCTGAACAATTTTGAACTAAAAGATGTCTAATCGTGTGCATGGAAGCACTCTTCACTATTAGCTACCAAAGCTTAGCCAATTTTCTCAATTTGGGTTGTTTTTGCAGCAATTACACCACATAACTGATGGTGTAAGCAGTCAATTAAAGGCAATTAATGCTTCATAACATTCAAAACAATATTAGCTCATTATAGATCAGGTTTTGGCTAATTAATTTGTAATAATTTGGGCAAAAATTTATATTGTAGCAGCCGCAAATCGTAAAGCTCAAGATTGAAGTGCAATTGTATAGTCACGTGGTGGATAAGTCTTGCGGTTCACAGCTATTTGGTTTGACAATATTAGCCCTGTCAGCCCATTTCACTAGTGTTAAGGTTTTTTGTTAGGTTAGTGTAATAACAATAATCTTAGATACACTCCAAACCTGTGATTAATCTCAAATAGTTTTTCCATATTTGTTATGTAGGTCATCTAAACCAAGAATAATCAATAATCATACTTTCAACAGCTTTATCCTAATTTTATTCCACTATCATTGCTTTCTTTGAGTTTAGAAAGAAATGAGAAACCAGGAGTAAGAGAGAAAACATGTAGAATACTCCTGTTAATTTTCCGCTCAAAGCAAATAAAGTCTAACAATTTACCTAAATTTAAACTTTAATTTAGTGGTCCAGCACAGCTGCATCCATTGTACAACAGTTAGGTTGATTTGTTAGGAGACAATGGGCTGGTGCATAGGGCTGATACAATCAGCGGACGGTGCTTTACATAAATTTTTTAAAAGCAAGGGAAGGATATTTAATGTGCTTTAAAATTTAATTAGTAACTTTTTTACTGAAAAATTTGTTACCACTGGTTCTGGGACTCGAACCCAGATACACCGTTTTCCGAACAGTGTACACACCATATCACCACGGTGGTCCCAGCTGTCCTGGAGACCAGTTTTTCAGTAACTTGTGTTGTTTGTTTTTTTTTGTTTTTTTTTTTACTTTTTTATTTTTTGGAAGTGGGGACATTTCGTCTCCATCACTTCACTCACAACAATTTTTAAAATTCATTATGGCAAAGGGTCGCGTAAGTTTCAATTTATAATTTGTAAATAAAGGACGCATGCACATTTTTTAATTATTTTTTAAAAGCAAGGGAAGGATATTTAATGTGCTTTAAAATTTAATTAGAAACTTTTTTACTGAAAAATTTGTTACCACTGGTTCTGGGACACGAACCCAGATACACCGTTTTCCGAACAGTGTACACACCATATCACCACGGTGGTCCCAGCTGTCCTGGAGACCAGTTTTTCAGTAACTTGTGTTGTTTGTTTTTTTTTGTTTTTTTTTTTACTTTTTTATTTTTTGGAAGTGGGGACATTTCGTCTCCATCACTTCACTCACAACACTTTTTAAAATTCAGTTTTTTTCAGTAAAAAAGTTTCCAATTAAATTTTAAAGCACATTAAATATCCTTCTCTTGCTTTTGAAAATAATTAAAAAATGTGCATGCGTCCATTATTTACAAATTTTAAATTGAAACTTACGCGACCCTTTGCCATAACGAATTTTAAAAAGTGTTGCGACTGAAGTAATGGAGACGAAATGTCCCCACTTCCAACAAATAAAAAAGTCAAAAAAAAAATACAAAAAAAACAACACAAGTTACTGAAAAACTGGTCTCCAGGACAGCTGGGACCACCGTGGTGATATGGTGTGTACACCGTTCGGAAAACGGTGTATCTGGGTTCGAGTCCCAGAACCAGTGGTAACAAATTTTTCAGTAAAAAAGTTTCCAATTAAATTTTAAAGCACATTAAATATCCTTCCCTTGCTTTTAAAAAATAATTAAAAAATGTGCATGCGTCCTTTATTTACAAATTATAAATTGGTGCTTTACATAGACTCTTGTTCAGGTAGACTTCAGCTTTTTATGAGCACAACTTCGACTGTATAGAACATAAGCTTTCCGACAAAACTATAAACAAAATGAAAGTAAAAACTTTCTTTTGTAAAATCAGCGCTACATTTGCCAACACAATAATTAGTTGAAGATTTGAGTTAATTACTACGCCTGAATCTTCACTACTATAAAATTAAATTTTACATAGTTTACTCAAGTCTGACAGAGACAATCAATTTAGACTTTCTCCGAACGTTTTCTGGTTATTGCTTCGACAACAACCAGACAAAACAAACAGTATAATACTATGTATGATCATTCCTTTGTTTTTGAATTTTCAAATGTTGAAAGTAAAAAATTGAAAGTTGAATTTAACAAAGTATTTAACTTTTTTATGAAGTGTTTTAAGATTTAAAATTATTTGAATAAGTGTTCACTGGATTATAAAACTTTGGAGATGAGACGAAGAAGAGAAATTGATTAATTTAGTTCGACAGCATAATTATTTATATTGTGGCACGGTGACATTTCCCCCTTATTAAAGTTTATTCTTTAAATTGTCATTCCGATGGGGTTCGTTTTTTCCTAATTAATTATTATTATTTAACCCTTTCGGGTTTATTCCGTATGGGAAAGATTCTGTATGTTGGGACAGGTTTCGGGTAACATAATTTATCTCGTCTTCCGAGATTAATCCAACTTTCCAGATGTAATGTCTGGTTGCCAGATGTTTCCGAGTTCTGGATCTTTGGATGTTCCGCGGATCTCAGATGATCTGCGGGTGATATAGATCCGGGGTGTTCTGCGGGTAGTACAGATCTGGGATGATCTGCGGATCTCGCAGATCTGAGATGATCTGCGGATCACACAGATCCGGGATGATCTGCGGATCACAATGATCCGCGGATCACAATGATCTGCGGATCACGAGGATCCGGGATGATCCGTGGATCACACAGATCTTAGGCGCTCAGCGGGTTGGACCGATCTATTACAATAGGGACTATGGGTACCGGACCCGTTCAGAGTCTGGATCTAGTTATCAGACTCCTCCCAAACTTTGGGACAGTAACTACTCTACTCCGAGGTGTAGTACTGTAGTCCGAACTCTCCGGTGGGGGATGCGATAATCCTGAAGGGAATATCGAAATCGGTTCTTCAAACTGTGAGAACTCTTTTTCCTGTCTCTTGGGAAGTTGAACAATAGCTTTAATCTGGGGACTTCTATTGTCCTGATCTACGGGGGATCCGGAATCCACTCTTTCTGAGATCCCTGAAACTTCCCGATCCGCTGGTGAACTGGGTTCTTCCCGGATTCTTTGGGATCTCCGGATCACCTGATCCGCGGGGGAACCAGGTTCTCCCCGGATACTCTGGGATCTCCGGATCACTTGATCCGCGGGTGAACTAGGTTCTCCCCGGATACTCTTTGATCTCCGAATCACTTCATCCGCGGGTGAACCAGGTTCTCCCCGGACTCTCTAGGATCTCCTGACTACTCTATCCGCGGGCGAACTGGGATCTAACAGGACTCTCTGAGGGTTTTTCTGTTCAACTAATCCAAGTCTAAGGAACTTACCGGTGGACCGAAATCCGCATCTTCCCGATACCTTGAGGTTTTGTCTTGAATGACAAAACCAGACTGCACCCCTCCCTCCTTTTCGAACGAGAGACAAAAACGTAATGGCTACCTCCCTCCCTTAAAGCGATCGCTCAGCCTCAATTTATGCTCTCGAGAACCCTACCACAAGGAGTGTTCACTTCCTTCCTTCCTTCTGAGTATTTGTATGAGTCAACTCCCCAGTCTTTAAGACAAAGGAATTGGTTCATAGAAACCTCATCCGTTCAACATTGCTAAAATTCTGAGAATCAGAATACCCGGATGCCTAAATAACAACCGGATTTTCCGCCATGCCACAATATGATAAGTCCAACCACAATTATAAAAATTAATACTATGAAGGAATCGAAATAGAAGGAAATCGCACAGACACTTGGTGGCGACGGTAATTGTTAAAAGAAATTGTTGCATTACCTTTATAGAATTGTTTACAAAAATGCTTGCTCCAAAGCTACGCCATGTATCCGAAAAGAATGGAAGAATTTTTCTTAATTTACATAAAGAAATTAATTTACTCGTAAATGATGCCGAAGTAGAAGTATTATTCGATTAATTACTACATAAGAAGGTGCTGAATACAAAATAATATATTGTACAGCTAAAGTAAAAATGAATGCAGTAGTTTTTTTTTGTTTTTTATTGTTTGAGTTGTGTCCACCCAAACCCACTGCTCCACGCAGATGATCTGAAGCAGAGCCGGTCTTTCCGCTCAAACCTCTCACACACAATGACGATTGGGGTATGAATTTGGGAGATTTGAAAAATTTTAGTTTTTTACAAAAAAAATTATTCTCTGGATTTTTGCATTTCTCCACGAATGACTTTTGAAAACTTATGACTGTTTTTCAAACAAAAAAAAATTTTTTGTTGAAAATTTTGTTGTTGAAAATTTTTTTCAAGTGTTTTGAAAACAAAATTTTTATTTTGGGAACAGTCTCAAAAGTCTTGAAATATCATGATTTGTGGAGAAGTGCTATAATCCAAAAAAATAATTTTTTATGAAATAAAATTTATGAAAAAAAATTTTGAAAATTTTTTGTTTGGAAAACAGTCATAAGTTTTCAAATGTCTTGATTTGTGGAGAAATGCAAAAATCCAGAAAACAATTTTTTTAAACTAAAAATTTTCAACACTCCTTAAATGTATAGTCTAATTAAATCATCTCATTCATTCATCAATTGGATTCGAACTGTGTGAGGTAATTTAGTATATTTGTTATTATTACTTTTTTTTTTGAACTTTTTAATGCTTTGAAGCATTAAAATTTTGAATTTTGAGTATTATTACAAAATCGGTAGGAGTAAGGCAGCGGGTGGCATTGGTAACAGCCCATGATATTTAGGTTTTAGCATGGGCTATTACCAACCAGCCGTTACTTTACTTCCACTATTAACGACATCCTTGTAAGTTAGTGAAGGATGTCCACTAAAAAAATAATCTAAAATGGCTGCCATGCCATGTAATTCTAGTATCCCATGTAGATGGGGGTTATGGCATGGCAGTTCTGCAGAGAATGAACGATGGGAGTTGTGTCTGGGAAAAAAATATGGCGTCGAGAATGTAAACTCGACGCCATTTTCTACAAGTATGAGTGCCATTAGAGATGGCTGACTGTAATATTGAAGATATTATTTTATTGTTATTTTTTTTACAAGAATAGTGGGAAAGTGAAGTTTTTTTTTGTTAAGTGATGAAAGTTGAGTTTGGGAAAGAGGATGATTATGATCATCTTGTGTTTTCTTTACCAGAAAATGTAGAAAAAAGGGTTAAATATTTTGAGTTGACCTTAGAGAAATTTGGTAAGAAAGGTAAGTTTTTTTTTATGTCCCTTCTTTGCGTCTCTTAGTCAAATAGAACTGAACTTTTAGTTTAAGTTTTTGAACTGAAGGCTTCCTTAAAAAATATCAAGTGTTTAGTTTAGTAGTATTAACTTTTGAAAATTAACTCGTACAAGTGTGTGTAATATATCAAAATTTTTGCATTAGTATTTGCTAAATGCCAGTATACAACAGTCGAACTGTAAATGTTCCAATTACTTAATGTTTAAATACAAAAAACGTACAAATAAACAAGTGAAAGTAACTGTGTAATCAAAATTTTAGTTTATAATCATGCCCAATACATTCTTTTATGAAGACGAACTCGTTGTAAAGTATCTCAAGTCTCTGGATGTATTAAATGACTTTGTTTTGTTTAACTATGGTGACTATGAAATAAATTTAGAAGCAGGTCGAGTGTGCCAGAAAGGTTAAATCTTCCAACAACTCCCCTACCTCAAATTATATTAGTGCCAATTGTTATCAAATATGGTAAATTAGCTGTAATTTCACCTCAGATGAACAATCATTCCTTACTCCTAGAAATCCAAACTTTTGATTGGGTTTGGACATTATACGACGGTCTTTCAAAACCACCGCGGGGACAGGTTTTGGAAATCAATGCAATGAGGATAGCTCTCCGAAGACGTCTGGATAAGGAGTTTGGGTACCTAGTTCCTGTAGGTTGTATGCGAAGAATCTCACTCGAGACGTAAGTTTCGTAATTTTTTTTGATTCTAGCTCGCATTCTCTTACCAGATCCTATACCTCTTTTCGTTTCTTTCATAGTGGACGCATGCTCGACTGCTACTGTAAACGCCATTTCTTGCCAACTCCGACGTCAACCGCCTTCGACAAAGTCTCTCTTTTTATCAACTCCAAATTTTCACTAGAAGAAAAATCCTAAACAACGGGGAGCAAGAGCTGCTCATGTATTGTATTCCCTGATGAACAAAACACGGAAAGACATTCTGAATACGAGTGGTTGGACCATCGCCCGCCTAGAAGCATGAGCGAAACCAGTACCAATTCCCACAGTTCCCAGTGTTCATCAAAAGCGTCTATTACCTCCCCCTCTACATACCTCCCCACCTCGACGTCGCTCCTCCCAATAATTTTAACTAACATTAAGCATTTTTATGTCACTATTTATTTAAAAAAATTTATTAAAATTTGTTAAAATGTAAAATTTATCAGAACATTTAAATATATTTACATGTTTTCAGTATCCACTTGGCTGGGAGTGTATTTAAAAATTTTATATAAACTACGAGCTACGAATCATGACACATACTTGTCTTCTTCTTATGCTTCTTCCATATCCACTTCATTCAAAATTTGACCCATCGTTTTGATGAATTCGTTGAGATCGGCTCTACAGAAAATGAGCTTTGGCCCTTAAAATCCACAGGAAAGGAATAAATTATTTAATAATTAACAATATACAAAGTAAACTTACCAAAGTAATTTTTGAATTTGGTGTTGTCTGCCGGTACATTAAGGAAGATTTGGTATCGGTCCCTCATTATGTGAATGAACCGCATTCGAAATTTCAAAGTAGGGCTGTCAAATAAAAGCCAAATGTACTTGGGAAAGGTCTCGGTATGATGTATATATTTTTTTCAACAACTAATTACCTATAATAAGTATCATCATGGAGCCAAAAGGCCAGGTCCTTGGGTTCCCTCAATTCCTCTTTTCCGTAGTGAAACTTAGTATTTTTTTTTTTACAGACTCGTCAATTTCAATACAAGTCGTCTTCATACAGTCCAATATTTCATTTGCCTCTTTCAACAAAATTCCCATTATGGTTGGAGCATCATTCATGTTTTTTTTTATATAAATCTTGTAGGCTATGGTATAAATGAGGTTAAATTTTAAACTCGCAGACAAAGCGAGACTAACCAATTCAGAAATAAAATTTAAGTTACCTTGGTAATAAGGGTCGAATCCAAGGCGAGCAGGTAATGTCATAGAAGTTCCAAATTTCCTCACCAATCCGGGTTCTTGGAAAAACATTTGTTTGGTATGACAGTTCAACTCCATGCTCTTACATCTTTCCATGTAAGACAACCCTCCGTCAAAAAACGCTTACTTGTGTATAGTTGTGTTTGTCGTTCCCGCCACATCTACTACCTCACGAAGAATTTCAGCAGCTCGCTTGCTTCTGAAAGGAGCTTCATCTTCATCATCCATTATTTTCCGCTTGAATGCGGATACTTTTTTCTGGGTAGTGCAGTCTGAAAACAAAATATAAATGATTTAGTTCCTCGACTGAATAATTTGTTGTAAAATAGTGAAAAGTAAAAAGTCCAGTTAGTAGTTTTACCAGACAGTTTAGAGAGCGACATATTCTTTCTGGTTCTTCAGCACTTGCGTAAATTAACTTTTTCTGATCACTTGTGAACAAGTAAATGTTTAAAATGAGAGTGAGGTTAAGATGGCAAGTGCGTCAGATATTTATACTTTAGCTCCTTCTACCAAAATCGCTCTGTACTCAATCCATTGCTCCAGTCATTTGTTTTGGGAATTTACAAGGATAACTCCAGCAAACTTACCCTGAAAGTATTTATATATTATAATGAGGAATTTCCAAGTTCCAGATGTCTCCCTCATGACATTATGTATTAGTTTCAAGTGCAGCTGGCTTGAACGCCTCAGATTTATTTTCAACTTTCTGGATCCATCTTTAAATTTGCTGACAAATGTTCCAGAACAATTTTTAGTTATTGTTGAATAAAAATTACAAAGAGCTCTAAGAAGGCTAGTTTCATTTGGTTAGATTCATTAAATCAGACGACTGGGTTAAAGTTCCTGTGGCTAGAAACCGGTGTAACATTACGAGATTTTGTCTAGTAAGTAATTTTTAGTTTACAGCTATAAAATGGGAACTAAAAACAAACCGCGGAAAGTTTTACTTTACAATCAAGCGACTATTAAGCCTATGAAATCAAAACTTTCCGGGAAACGTTGTAGAAAAATTGAACTCATGGTTAGGAAATGTTTCCAAGAGTGGATGTTTTGTGGACTATTTTGTGATGGATACGCACAACACATGTGCTGTCTTGAAACCAGAATTTCCACTACTAATCTAGTGACTGTGCTAAACAGTTTATCCAAGTGGACGAGCAAGAGAAAGTTTACTTTTGGAGGATTCGAAGTTCAATGTAATAAATCAAAGAAGCATCACTCGCCTCAACTGAAAAACTTGCTGTTGAAATATTTTGGTGTTATTTACATTTCCAAGCTCTTAATTCGGGCGATAAGAAATACTACGATTTAGTGCCATAGACATGAGTTGGCGAAAGCGAAAAGTTCCTGAAAAGAAAAAACTTAATCCCTCCAACCCAGCAGAGTTTATAGAGTTTGTAAAGACACAAGATGTGAATAGAAATTTTCCCCATGTGCTTTCCGAACAGCTGAACAAAAAACAACGTCTCGTTTTTGACTTGGTAACAAGTGCCGTCCTCGGTCTTAAAGGGAAAAGGATCATTTGCCATGGCCCAGCTGAAACAGGTACTATCAGTTTACAATTTCCTCTTTTTCCTTTTAAATTTTACTCATTCATGCTTTTTTACAATGTCTAAAGGTAATAATGCATAAACTTTGCCTTTGTCAATTCTTCGACACACGAATAATTAAATTCCGATTTTCAGCTTCACAGCATGTGCATCATTTGCCTCTGGTATTGAACATTTTTACCCATGACACGAGCATTATTTTTATCACATCTCCATGGTTCTTTAGATGGACAGACTATTCATTCTGGGCTTTCCCTTGGTATGAACTTTAAAAGAAATCAACCCAAAGCGCATACCGCCTTTCCCGTTGAAAGGCTCAAAGGGGTGAAACTTATTATCTTTGATGAGTTGAGTATGTTGAGAATTGAACTACTTGGATACATTGAGCGTAGACTTAGAGCAATTTTCAATCCCAGCGAACCATGGGGAGGATTGACCATTTGTATGATGGAAGACTTGGCACAGTAAGGGTTGAGAATATATTTATAATGAATGTGATAAAATAATAAACTGAACCCCAGGTTAAGACATGTTGCAGACAAGGTTGTTTTCTACCGCCAAGACGAAACGACAAAAAAAAAGTGAGAGTTATAGTGGTTTACATACGTTTCTTAAAACAGAAAAGTACAAGGACCCAAAAAAAAGTAAGGATTTTTTGTCTGGCATTGAGTCATATTCCATTCATCACTCCGTTGCTAAAAAGCCCAAAACTCGTCCCACTCTTAGATTTTCCCCCCATATGAGCTATGCCATGGACTTGATGCAGTTAGACAGGGAAGCCGCAGAACGTGAAAAGTTTTCCTTTGTACTTGTAGTTTTGGATATTTTCCCCCGATTTCTATATACAGCCTATACGAAACACAAGAACGGCCCATCAGTTTTGGCTGCCCTCAAAAACGTCTTTAAGCAATCTGGGGTGAGTCATTCCTGAATTTAAAAGGCATTTCTACAATTCTCTCTAGACATATGAAAACTTTCTAGCACTATCCTCATTTCATACTATCGGATCATGGAAAGAAATTTTGGGATCACGACATGGACTTTTATCTAAAAGATCATAACATTCACCTCTACTCTGTGTGATCAACTAGAAAGGCATCTCACGTAATAGGATATATACCCTGCAGAGTCTATACATTAACAAGTGTACTCTGTTGTAGGCAGAGAGGGTGATTCAGACCCTTCAAAAAACCATGACTAGAATGGAAGAGGTAGACCCTGGAGCTTCTTTCAAGTCTCTCTGGCCTCACGTCGTTCGAAATTACAACAGGTATATAAAAAAGAACTTTTTGTAAATATAATGTAATTTACCAGACACATACTCTTCCTTAGATACCATTCTACTATAAAAATGACCCCTATTGAAGCTCTGGATCCCGCCAACAAAGACTTGGTATTTCGAAATGTTTACAAGTTAATCATGGCCAAACCCCAAACTCCAAAGTATAAAGTAAGAAATGTCCCAGACAATCGGGAAGCGGGAATTTAAATTTAAGTTTTTAGGTCGGACAGTTTGTAAGGATCGCAAGAAATCGTCTAACTTTTGAAAAGGCATCAAAGACTTAGTCATATTCAACCAACATTTTAAAGTAAGTTTTTGACGGAAATTTCATTGAATCATAGACTCATAATTGGATTCTTCTAGGATAAGAAAAGCAATCAAAGCTGTCCTTCCATTTTACTATTTGGAAACTCTTAAAGGAGACAAAATTATTGGTAATTGCTTTCAGTCTCAAATTAGACGCCAAGTACCAAGGCCACGTTACTTTTCTGTTTCAGGAAGTTTCTTGACCAAAGAATTGAATCCAGTTCCAATTTTCGCCAAATCATAATGGCTTTCAGAAAAATGACACCATTCTCAAACAATGTGACTATGAGTAGTAACTTGTCCAGAAGTTTCTTTCCAGCAAACAAAACAAACTCTTTTCGTAATAAACTATTAGATCACATAAAGTGTGGTGAATCATTACCCCTTGAAGTTGCCTTGTGTGATTTGTGGTATTTCTCGGAGGCAAACAAGGAAAAGCAAACTATATTTGGTCACCATGACGGGGACAATAAGATTACAGTCATTTTGAGATACAAAATGATCATCAATGTCTGGAAAAAAGAAGTTTCAAGGTATGAGGAAATTCTAAACACGTCCAATGAACTGTTTCAGCGCTATGCCCCCATATTGGGACTTTTTTTACGTGTTGACAAAATTCACAAAGTCCTGTTTGGTTTCAGCAATAAAGACGAAAAGGATAAAGTCGAAATACCCCAAGATTATGCTCTCGCCCTTGGATTTAATGTAACATTGTTCCCCAAAGGAGAGACAATGGCAGAAAACTCACCGAGTAATGACATGTTAAATGATATCGACCTTACGATGCCATTGAGCTATAATATATTAAGAGACGAACTGTCCTATGCTACAGTAGAAGAACCAGCCGAGCCAACGGTGGACTCTTTGATGAAAAATATTAACACATCACTCCAAATGTATAAAATTTCCTTTACTTATGATGGAAATGTAATATCTGTCGACGGTGTTCAAAGATCTGGTTACATTGTGAGATTTTCCACCCTCCTAGGAACAATCTTTGGGATCGTTTCTCCCTTTTGGTTCAACTACGACCACCCTTCCCCCAGCGTCGCTAATATTGATCTTGATGTTCTACATGATCATCTCTTGGTTTTGTCCAATGTAATCGAACCTCAGTTTTTCAATGAGAAAAGTATCCCTTACTTGGAGATTTTTTCAACAGTCAAACAAATTGTCTCTTGAAAATCTACGACATACGTGAGTCTCGTTCACAAGTATCCCGCCAATCTTCTCTACTACCCAGTTGTTGACCTAGACAGTATTCAAGACATTAAGATTCAACTTTGCAATGAAAACATGAATCAAATTCCTGAAATGAGAGGCAGACATACAACAGTCTTGCTTCATTTTCGAAACAGAACGTTTTGATTTAAATGACTGTCGTCCCGCCACAAGTCTCAGTGTAGAAATTGACTTTGCTCCAGCCAGTTCTTGTCTAAAATTTATTTGTAAAAGTAAGACCCATATGCTTGAAGTTTATTGTGAAGACGGTGTCTGTAAACTTAGAAAAATGGATATTTCAACACCTACTCAAATTGGTTACGGCGGTTTAACTCCTTTGGTGTTCCCTTACACAATCCCAATGCAGAGTGTAAAAAAGGCAGAAAAAGGAAAGGGTCAGAAGGGTAGAGGAGAAAAAAAGTCTGCCGCCAAATCTAATCAACAAGGAAAAAGACAAAACAAACGTAGACACGCTTATAAGAATAGGAAACAAATCAAAATCAAACAAGTTGCAAAATCCAGTTTCAAGAAGAAGAGTCCCGCTCATTCTTCCAAATCGGGAAAGAATAAATTTTGTGGAAGACAGACCCAGCGAAAGTTTAGTGTCCCAAAATAAAATGGAACAGTCACTTGTTTCAGGCTCAAAGTCTAGCTTCCTATCTCAATTAGACATTTTTTCAAGCCCAGTATTGGATGTGAGCCTTTTACAGTTTGATTATATAAAAATTGTTCCAGTAAACACAGTCAAGAACAACATCAGCATTACGTTCTATATATCCGAGTGACTCTTTGTTTGAACTATCGTCTTGGATTTCAAGTGGTATAAACATTGATATTACGTTCACCAAAAGTCTCGCCTCTTTTTGTTTGGATACGTCTACCGACAAGGCATATACATTTTCCATTGAAGAAGCTTCCCTCTATTTAAAGGATCACACAGTGAACACTCAGATTGTGTCTGGACACCAACAGCTGTTTGCTTCTGGAGCAAAGGCAATCTATAGCGTGAGAGACTTGGAATTGAAGCGGGCAAGCATTCCCATAGGCACGTCCATTTACACAACCGAACAAATATTCTCAGTTCGTAAGCCGTCCATGATTTTGGTGAGAATCGTGGAGTCTGCCTCATTTCTGGGGAGCTTTAAAACCAGTTGTCAGAACTTTGCAGACTTTGGGTAGATGTCTATTAGTATCAAGAGTGATGAGGCGAATCCATTTTACAAGGAAATTCTATGCAACTATAGAACAGGCTTCCAAGCATACAACTCAATTTTTGGAGCCTTGGGACAAGGACTCACTGGAAACGGGATAGACAGAAGCAACTACAAAGTAAGAGCGGGATCTTTAGTAAAAGAATTTTTCTCAATTCCAAGGGTTCCTTTATGATCGGTTTACTTTTGTCTAGGTGGGAAACTGTCTGTATCTTTTTGAGATTACTCCTGTTGCAGAGTCTACGGATTTACTACCTCTACGCTCAGGGGCCATTAGGGTGAGTCGTTTATACATTAGTCTGGATAGCAAACCTTTTTTAATATAGTAGCCATATAATCTACAGGTTACACTCAACTTTAGTGAGACCACAACAAAGGCTCTTGAGGTGATTGTTTTGGGTACTTTTACCAACGTGTTGACAGTCGACAAGAGAAGAGAGGCGAAAATTCTCAGAGATTGAAATGTACACTTTTACACTAGAGAAGGGAATGGATTGTATAAAAAAATGTACAAACCCTTTCATGCGGACTTTTGTCGTAGCTAAAGATGAGATTGTGAAAATAAACACCAAACCACCCTTTGCTTGTATACAAAATACACAGACTTCTGGTACCCCTGGTAAGTCAATACCTTGTAAAAACTTTTCAATCATTATTTTCAATACTGGCCCTCTAGACATGATCCCAAATTCAATTTGACTAATGCATGGTTCTTTCTATATTGCTTTTAGGCTACCATTAGGTATTATGGGCTCATCTTAAACCTTAGTCTGTCATCTTCTTTGATAGTCGGTGAGGCTCTCCGGAAGATTAGAATCTCACTCAGCCGCACGGTCTGTTTACAAGAATTTACGAGAGGAGCTTTTCATCCATCCAACCAGACAACACCCCATCATGTGGTCTCTACTGCTTGTATGTTTTCAATAGATTAGCTCAAGGTAGACAGTTGAAGGCAACTTTAAAAGATTTTGATTATCTATGTCTTAAAAAAATGAGAGTATTGTCCAGGACTTTTGTACTTATGAACTTGGACTTTTGTTCTTTTGTTTAGAGAAAAGGGAGGGGTTCTGTCAAAAAAGTCTGCCAAAGTGTAAATGGGACTTGCCCTTTGATGTCAAAATAAGTATGTCTAATCGTACATTTTAAGTTTCAAAGAATTTGTTAATAAAAATTATCTAAACGTTTGTTTTTGCCGTGGAAAAGAGTACATTATTAGAGGCGTCTAGACTAGAATCATTAGAATAATGGTAAGAAGTGAAGTGGTTTTCGTTGTTCAATTCATTTGCATTTGAGTCGCTGACCAGTGTTTGTTACCATGTTTTTGATTGTATTTGCCGTTGTCGGAGTCTGTGGAGGTTAGTTTAACTGAATTTATAACTATATTAATGAACATGATCTCATTATTGTCATACACTTAGCAGGTCAGATGAATCCAGTGCTTTCTTGCAATGAATGTACTGAGCGCGGGCAAGTGTTTTTCAAGAGTTAGATTTTGTAAGCGAGACAAAATTTCTTTTGCAAGGATGAAAAGTCACATATAAAGCCAGAGCTTTTGGTTATGGATGGTGCGAGTGAATCTAAAGAGTGTATAGCCTTTCAAGGGGAAAAGTAACGAGTAATGTATGGATCCCTCTGGCCTGACCATCCATTGAATGGGACTGCCCTTGAGGATATAAATAAGATTCTAAACTTTCTCAACGGGACTCTTCAACGGGGAGCCATTCGTCTCATGTATTTACACACTTTTAGGTGAGTTAAAGGGACTAGTACTATTATTTCCTTTAAATTAAACGGCAATATAGTCTCTGTGTTACATTGTACTATAGGGCTTAGCATATCTACATTTTAGCTTATTTTTGGACGCCTCATGATGAAATACATAAGATCCATTTCGTGTCTTCCTCTGGAAACTCGAATCTCTCTCAAGTTGTGAGTGTTCAAATGAATCCAATTTAATTACAACTTGTATTGAGTATGGTACTCTACGACTACAGGGTTATCTCGTGTTACAAGAATCGTCGCGGTGAAATTTTGTCAGACGTTGCTGTGATTTTACACGAAGGAGAAAGAGTATTCTATCTTTCAAGATCTTCAACATGTTCTTCCTACTGTATTTTTCAATCGAAGTCTCATCATTTTAAAAAGCCTCCAGACTTATGGTTGGAACTGCCTTGAAATTTCAGATAACCCTATGTTCATTCCGGTTGAAAATGTGCATTTTCAAAATCTCAGAGCCCAAGAACTATTACCCATTATCATTAGAAACCGTGCAGCCTGTATTGTTGAAAACTCTACTGCGAGAAACTGTGCATATAATCTAGTAGTATATTTTTACGAGTATTGTTTAGAATTTATGGATCCTTCTCCACAATAAAAACTGTTGGAAACAAGAATAATATCATCAGTTAATAAAAACTTACTGTCGAGTGTACTATTCTAACAAACCATTGACTGTAAATTTGTTTTCAAATTCTTTGGATTGAATTGGAAAAGTTGAAAATTGTTTAATGGATGACGTGAATAACAGAGGCGAAGTTCCTTTTCGAGAGGGAGACGTAGGATTTTTGTGGTGAGTATATATTTTAACATTTTCAGCCAGTCTAGCTTATAAGTGTATAATAACAGTTGAAATATTTATTTTCATATCAAGTGTGCTTATCAAAGGTCTGATGGGAGCTGTACGTTCAGCTGTCGCCAGTATAAAAAAATGGCTATTCACACTGAGCTGGTAAGCTATGACACATAATCTGTATAATAACAAAGCTTAAAATATATTTTCTCATTCTCAGACTCATGACTGTGCGTATTGTGTTCATTCTTTCTTTTTGTTGGAACGTCATGAGGAGCGTTCCCCACAACTAGGATTTGGAAGGGCCAAATTCGTTAGTCCAGACAACTTGAATATTAAACCTTTCCGAGAAGCTAAATTTTCCCTCCGAGGATCTGTTCTAATCTACATTACCCAAATCAATGGAGACGAGTGTATGCTTTCGAAACAGTTTACCAACCTCTAGTAAGATTAATATCAGCACTGATTGATCATTTTCATGGTATTAGAGTTAGTTTTAGAATTTTAGCTTATATAATGGAAGTCACTCACAATGTAACTCATATGAATGAATCAATCGGGTCCCCTTTTATGCCTCTAACCCACTCCAATTTTATATCAAAAGTCTTGTTGAATTCATGTAGCTATATAATTTCTTCACTAAAATTATATTTATCTAACGGTAGTAATTGGCAAATATTACGCTTAAACAAACTGCAGGTACACGTGAGAATATATAACCCAATCAGAGGAAGAGGATACATTTCAACTCCAGCCATACTTTCATCTTTGATTAACATCAAAGAGCCGAAAGAATGTTTCAAATTTTCTATTCTATATTCGCTTTATGCTGACGAAATTATAGAGGCAGGACTAGTAAAGAAGAGGAAATTGGACCGTAAAGAGTATCAGAGGTCAATTATCACCAAAATTATTTTAGAGAATCCAAATAGTTATTCTGCTTTTGAAGACAGATTAGGCTTGAACTTTCTAAACAGCAAGGAGGGTGTCTTTCTAGTTGATTTAGACTCGTTTAAAGAAATATTTCCAGACATAAGTATCAACGTCTACACTCATGTGGGTAAGAATACTGTTGTTCTCAGGGCAACAAAGGACTCTAAACGGCGGCATGTCAATTTGCATTTGTGAAGGGACAAGTGTAACAGGGAAGCTAGCCATTACGTGTGCGTAATGGATTTTTCGTCAGTTATAGGAAAGTTGGGGTCGAAAAGACATAATTATTGCTTCAAGTGCCTAAAGAAATTTGATTTACGATCATTTAGCTAGTCAAACCATAGATGTGGAGATGATCCTATCCATATGATAGCCCCTAAGAAAATCAATATCAAATCTTCCCGATTTGACGCTTTCCTTTTTTCTCCTTTCATGCTCTACTACAAGTTTTTTTTCTGAAGATAAAGTCAGATACAACAGTAGGATTAAACTCAATATCAACCATTAAGAGGCAACCAATTGCATGTTCTGTTATGTCTGACAAATGATAGAAAAGTTCAAAAATATAAGTATCAAGGGCCCGACTGTATTGACCATTTTCTTTCAGTTTCCATAAAATTGGTAGATAGCTTGTTGGGAAAAATAAAATCCACAAACAACCATATACAGCCAGATGACGAGACAGTCCGTAGGCATGAACAGACGAACAACTGTGACGTTTATGCTGAGATATTTACAACCGAAAACTGGAAAACATACAACCATGATCATTATAGTGGCCCTCCCCATCCGCGTACTTCTTGCGGCAATAGATGTAATTTACAAATTAGCCGACAAACTACTTGCCTGCTCTGTCAATGACAACTGAATATAAATTTAAATTTATGCTAAGCAACATGAAATATCAATTTAATAACATAATGCCAATTTTCAAAGCGTCTCAAGGCATAATGGGACTCCAATTAAGAAAGTCAATACAAAGAGCGTCGTATGACTTTAGCTATGGACACAGACTGCTTGACTTGAAAAACTTTAGACCAGACGGTGTTACGTTGAATCTAGCCAAGGAGTTGGAAGATTCTGGCATCCGTCTATCGACATTCAAAGAAATAATTGGAGAAGGGGCTGACATGTTGTACTGGAAGTACAACAGTTGTACTTCCAGATGACTCTATTTTTCCTACATTTTCTTCATTGTCAGAGTTTGAATTACTCAAGGATGAGGCATGCATACTCTCAACATATTCTGAAGTAGGTGAAGACTCGGAGTCTACTCATCCTAGACTTAGGTCTCTATCTGAAACAATCAAAGAAGCATGTCTTGCGGAAGCTTCTCTCACTGCAGATGTATTCGAGTACCTAAGACTGTATTATTTTAGGGAATATTTGTTAGATCTTGGGTCGTTTTGGAGCATATCCTCGTTTTCAAAACAGGCAGCTATGTTATGGGAGAAAGGAGTTGAATTGGAAGTTGTTACCGACAAGAGGATTGTTGAGATTATCTCGAAAGGAATATTCGGAGGTCTTTCGCAGACCACAAAGTTGAAGAGTATTTCAAATTCAGAGGGAAATTCAAACTATGACTCATCCAAGCTAAACAAAGAATTATTTTACGCAGACATATCGATGAGTTACACGAAATCTTTGTTAGGGAGGCTACCACATAGAGACATATGCATGATGAGGCAAGAAGATGAGCTGAATTCATTTAATTTTTTTAATCCTGACTTTGGCTCAGAGTGGGGTTATGTTTTTGTTGTTGATTTGGTAATTGAAGATCCCGCCTTAAGGGAAAAGATATCAGACTTTCCCTACCCTTATGAGAGGAGACGCATGAGATTTACAGAGCTTTCGGAACACCAGAAAGGACTTTTCCAGAGAGAACGCAAATTTGTTGAATCTGAACGGCTCATTTTGTCATTGTATGAAAAGAAAGAGCAGGTATATTACTGGACTTTTCTATATTGGATGATGAGGCATGGTGTTATGCTAGTCAAGTGTCATGCTGGGATCACGTTTAGAGATGTAAAAAATTTTAAATCGTTTGCTTCTTATAACACGAGAGCCAGGTTTAAAGCCACAACATAATTGGACAAACAAATTAGAAAGTCATTGAACAACAATCTTGTAAGGAAACTTCTATGCGACCCTTCATTCTACCTAGAGTCAAAATTTATTCATAGTTCTGTGGAAGCGAGGGAAGCTTTGGGTAAAGAAAACTTTGTATATTTTGATATTCTATATGAAAAGTGTACTCTGTTTCATTTAAAAAAAATTTGTTATTGACTATAACGTCAAGCTAATTGGATTAGTGATACTTTCGAATGCAAAGGAAAACCTCTATAGAATGGTATATGATGGGCTAAAGGTCAAATTTTCTGGATTCTCACATCTATATACACAAACAGATTCTATCGCATCAGAAATATTGTGTACAAGCTCAGAATATATTTCAAAATGAAAGACCCCTTCTCGTTTCATTGACTTTAGTAACCTTGAACCCGAACATCCCCTATTCGTTGATTTTAATCGTGGAGTGCCTGGTCTCCTTAAGCTTGAAGCTGATCATATCTTACAGTTTTATTCTACTGGAAATAACCGGTGTAGTATTAAAGTAGACTCTACTTATGAAAATAAGGAAATTATAAAAGCGGGTGGCATTCCAAAGGAATATAGTTTAAAGAATCTTAGACACAGATTTTAAAAGGATTGTTGAAGAAGGGTTAGTTTCTAATAAGATAAGCATCCATACTAGACGGTTTTTAAATAATGAAATCTTATGTATAGGATCTTTTAGGTTAAGTTTAGGATGTGTAAGCGTTAGTAGATTCTTTGTTTCTGAGACTCTTTCTTACCCTTTTGGGGATAGTAGGATCGAAGAATACTTGAAGGGGTCGTAGGAGACTTCCTGAAGATGTAATATACATAATATCTTGAAATAAAAATCATTTAAAGCTAAAAAAATTGCTTTTGTACATTCAGTCTCAATCTTGTTCTCGAAACGTAAAAGTAGTGAAAATGGGTCACACTGTGGAAACGGAACCATTTTCTCCTCTCCCCCATCATTCAAGTGACACGGAAGAGGATAACAAACTACACTTTGTCAAATATTCAGAAATAACTGTCCCTTGTGTGTATACTAATGAAGACAAATTGGAAATAGAGTCAACCAGGACCCCAGTGCTATCGTCCACAATACTCGATTGTGACAAAAGTTTTATCAATTCCCCTGGTTGTTTTCAAATGTGCAAGGAACTGGAGAGGATCATTCCCACAATAAACGGTGAGAATCACCTGGACGGATGTGAGTTACTAGGAATATACGGAGATGAATCGTTGTTCCACTTGCTTCAGGACGTGGCATCTTGCTGTGATGTCATAATCAATGAACAACCTTCTCAAAGAGTTTTCCCCGTTGACTGGTGTTTCCCAAAAGTTAACTTAAACTGGCCAGGTCCACAGCAACGAAGCAAGATTCAACGAATGGATATTGTGAACGGAAGGTATCGTAAACCAATTTCCAACTGTATAGAGTTTGTGACTGATGGACACAAGTGTCGTGGTGACCATGAAATAAATAAAATGGTTCGCAAATCAGGAGCGTGGGACAAGAGAGTGCCAGAGAAATTTAACTCCATTGTCGCGATACATTTGAGTTTTCAGACAGCTCCAAGAACTTTCAGCGTCTATGTTACTTATGTGGTGGTGTAAAGTGTAGCTGTGAACAGGTTGACGGTGAGTGTTGCAGAGGTTGAACATCAGCTGTCTAAATTCATCGATCCTTCTAAATGCCCAGTTCTCCAATACATGGATGGTAAAAGGCCACTCATATTCCTCTACGGATTTCCTCCACTCAGAAAATTTCGAGCTCATCGCCGAAAGCCTTGTCTCGGAAGACATGTCGTGGAAACGAGAAATTATTCAAAAACTGGGAAATCGTATAAAATTCACAGTGTGATCGAAGAAAAACAGAAGCATAGAAACAAAAGACGACGACAACATCCAAACCCTCAAATGTAAGTAAACTTTTATCAAAAACAGATTCCTGTTTGTAAGTTTTCTTAAAACAGAAATTAAAATTTTTTAGTTTCAAAATTTCCATTAAGTCTAGACCATTTGGTTCATTTATTACAGAGACGCCATCAAACATTCGCAAACAGTTGCGTGGGAAGAAGAAGAAAAAGAGTGGGATTCAAGTCCTCCTCCCAAACGGCCAGCAGAAAACGACGTAGATTGAGAAAAGCTCATAAAGCAAACGAAAGAAAATCCTTATAGAATGAAGAAGGATGCTATATTTTTTTAAACTCTGGCTGGAAACTTGAAATGAGATTTTGAAATCCAACACACGCTAACTGTGGAAGAATCAAAATCATGTCATGTCTGGAACGATGAAGATTGGATTCGTGTGAATACAGAAAAGGTAGACTTATGTAGGGAATCCAAGCGACCCCAAAGTAAAATTAAAGATCCAAAACCCATAAATACAATTATACTAGCTACATATGATAATATTTTAAAAGCCCTTAAACAATATATGAAACTAGATCCCAATGATCCCCTTAGGACAACTCAGTGGTACCCATACAAATTGTCAAAGATTTTCCAATCTGTGGAAATTACCTATTCGGGAAATCAATATAAGGTCTCCCATAAAACCCCAGAAAAAAAGGAATAAATATAACATTTGCTTATAATTCCTCACCTGATAGGTTGTATATTGCACATGGAGATAGACCTTCAAGGGGGAGTGTATGTTACAAATAAAAAGTTGTATTTAAAAATGTAAATAAATAACAGTAATAAACATGCCCACATTTGTCTCCTTTACACTTTAGTTGACTCATTTCATTTCAACCGACATTGTAGAATCTGGATGCTTTGTTTTTTAGGTGGAGAATCAAATATTGTATAGACTAGTCTTTCATAAATTTTTTCTACCGATTGTTGCATAGACCAATGGATCATTGGCCGTACAAATTTTAGTGAACGACCAGAGTCATTTGGTGAGAGTATCACGAAAATGTTTCCTACTGAAATGTAAGAGGTATGCATTAGAGGGCAGGAGAAGTAGAGCGTCACTCCATCTCAGTAAGGTAATAATAATAATAATGAGAAACAAAAAAAAATGTAAAGCTCGCATGACCTTGAAATCAAATATCATTGAGTTTTAATTTAATAAAATTCAAGCCTACATCCTGATTTTTAGCGCCAAGAAAAGAGATATAAACATAGTATAAATTGCAAAAATATTTATTTAGATTTGAGTCTCAGTCAGTGAGACAGTGCGGAGAGGAATCGCTTCTTCAAGTTCAGCTTCCCGCTCTCCAGCTTGAGTTGTCGCTCTGCGTGAGCGAACAAAACGCAGCAAAATATTACCCCGATAAACAGTAGAATCAATACTGTAATAAAAATATACCGCAAGGTGTCACCATCGGTAAAGCTAATTACAGTCTCTGGTCAAACTTACCCAAAATAATAAATGCCCACATCCAATCTCCACCTCCTTCAATGGTGTCCGGTGTTACCGTCGGAATTGGTGGGTATTGACAATCCTGTGTATTTGGAGGATCAATTGCTACCGAGGCTCCATGAACTGTTCCAGTCATTGCACAAATCTTGAAGTCCCCATTGTCAGTGTCAAATTTGTAAAATGAGCACCCAAATTTGACACAAATGACACAATCCCATTCTGGTTGGCAATCTAAATTAAATATTATACTAAATGTAAAAAAAAATCAATTTTAAATCAAAAAAATATAATATTTAGAACTTACACATTTTGCAGTTGAAATTGATTGAATCTTCAAACGGAACTTCTTCGTCGAGGAACAAAGGAGAGAATGACATTTTTTGTAAAAATACAATTTTAAAATTATCATAAGCATGACACAACCGATTGGTGTAACGATCGCTGCTCAAACCAAAAATCATAAATAATAAAGCAACAGATCATAAATGTCAGTGAAAATAAAGCATAATCATAAGCAGTATGTGAAGAAGAAGAAATAACAAGTAGTTTAGCCATTGTAGAGCAATTAAAACAAAGACAATCATCACGTATAATCTATTAGAGTTAAATCTCAAGTAGCGAAACCAAAAAGATCAAATACACATTAAAACTTTTTTTTACCATTAAAAAAAACACAACTCACCCTTCTCCTCTGAGAATCTCAATCTCACACTCCAAAACCAAAATTATTATTACCAAAAAAAACAAAATGATTATTATCATCCTCTTCCCCGAACTCAACTCTCATCACTCAATAAAAAAAAACTTCACTTTCCCTTCTCTTTGGAAAAATAATAATAAGAAAAAAATAATTATATTTTAATCAGCCATCTTTAATGGCATCCATACTTGTAGAAAATGGCGTCGAGTTTACATTCTCGACGCCATATTTCTTTCCTAGACACAACTCCCATCTTTCATTTTCAGCAGAACTGCCATGTCATAACTCCTATCTACATGGGATAATAGAATTACATGGCATGGCAGCCATTTTAGATTATTTTTTTAGTGGACATCTTTCACTAACTTTTGTACTTTACGTCGAATAAGTCGGAGCTCGTCCTCTAAAAAGTGTACTAGACTATCCAGTTCTTCTACTCTGACCCGAAAAGAATCAATCTCTTTATCTTTTTGTCGTGGTGATGACGGACCTAAGTTACTAAAATTGTTTGAGGCTGAATCTCGCGAATCTCATTCCTAGTATCAACAGTTCAATCTGTGACCTGTCTCTGCTTCTCCAGATTCATTCAATTGTCATCGACTCGTGTGTCAAAACTGCCGTTCTCTTTGAATAAACGCAATATTTAAGCTCTTACGATTGATTTAAACTGGAATTTAGCTTATATCTTAAAATATCGCATAATTAATCAGGTGCCCATTTATACACGTGAAGGATCTGATGAGTGTCAAAGCTCCAGTATCAAACAGAGTAACCGAAAAGTGAAAAAAAACTACTGCATACGTTTTTACCTTAGCTGTATAACATTTTTCATAACCATATTTTAGAATAGAATATACTACTAATATGTCTAAAAAAACACGAAAAAATTATAGTAATTTAGATTTTGATAAACAGGGTTGTTTTTTCCATAAATCAATTATGTATTGTATAATTTTGACTCAAACCTTTTTCAATTTTATAAAGGAAAATTGAATTATTACAAACAATTCTAGTTAATTTTTACTTATACCTCTTATTTACATTTATGAAAGGTCATTGACCCTTGCTTGTAAAATTGTCTGAAGAGAAGTTAATGCTAATGTTAACATGTGTCGTCGGAAATGAAGAATTAAAGAAAGGAATTTTTGGAGAAAACGTTTTTGGTAGTTAGAATGATATTTAGTTATTTTTGATTCATGGGTGGTCTTCTGACTTGGGAACGTTTTCCATGGCTTAACGAAAATAGGACAACTCTGCCTTCTTCCTTCTTGGTTCGGGTTTGGGGAAGAAGGAGGAGGAGGAGNTGGCTTAACGAAAATAGGACAACTCTGCCTTCTTCCTTCTTGGTTCGGGTTTGGGGAAGAAGGAGGAGGAGGAGGACGGAGCGGTCGAGCAGTGGGGTTTCAGAACTCGTCGCGTGAACAAGTCAAAAGACCAACCTNAGGAGGAGGAGGACGGAGCGGTCGAGCAGTGGGGTTTCAGAACTCGTCGCGTGAACAAGTCAAAAGACCAACCTTCGTAGTTAGTTTTCAATTAATTTAAAGTTTAATTAACTTCTCATTCTTTCTAAAAAAAAAGTAACAACGCTAAATGTTATTAAACTAATTGTAAAAAGAATCCGTCTTTCAGANCTCATTCTTTCTAAAAAAAAAGTAACAACGCTAAATGTTATTAAACTAATTGTAAAAAGAATCCGTCTTTCAGAGTCTAAAATCAATCAGTCACTTCATTGAGTAAGGAAGTCAGGGGATCACGCACTAGGCTAACAATTTCCATTACCAATTTAAAGTCATAAAAAAAAAAAAGTGTTTACAGTCCACTCAATCTCCAACCACAACATGTTTTCTACAATTTACTAAAAAATCAGACAACAATCGTGAGAGGTGGAAATTTTTTAATGTGCTGTAGCATTCATTATATACTGCCTAACTCCAGTCATTATTTAATTTAGATACCCTTTTAGTCGGATTTAGAAAATAAACTTCTGCAAATTTCATAACAAGGACGATGTTCTTGTAATGCAAATGTCGAGTGGCTGTTTCTCTGTTTGATACAAAACTGATGAATCATCTGGATCTATTCGTCCAATAATTGTCCAGAATCGTTTCTAATAATCTGATCAAGTCCCATTGGTTTGTTTAAAAAAATTGAAACGGTTTTTTTTTGACGTTTTGACACAAACGAATCAAATTGAATGAATAAATAACCCAAGTCACTTATTATGTAACTTGGTGACTATCAATAAACATTGTTCAAGTTTTTTATAATCACTCTTCATATGGTTTATTAATCGGCAATCCAATGTATTGTTTTTATTTAAGAATACTTAATATTTATTGACGTTGCAAGAGTATGACTTGATGAAACTTTTCAGGATTTGGCAACAGTCCTAATTTGTCTGGAAATGCCTTCATTTCCTGTTTGTAATCTTCAAGGTAATGGTGAAGGTGAGATACAAGGGATGAGGACTCCCAGTATTTTAAGTACACCTAAACATAAAGGCATGATTACTGAAGACAAAGTGAATTAGAATTAGATTTAGTTGACTTTTAGTTTACCGTTATTCCTTTAGAGTCCCACTTGTCAATAAGTTTTTGGATGTCATGTTTGTTTCTCACAGGGTCGTCGATTGAGCAGAGAAAGAGTGCAGAGGCCTTATTGACGGTCTCGGGGTAGCAAGAACTGGATTTTAGGTAGTTTTTTGTGGCGACGTCATGGAACGCCTGGAGATGGTACCTATTTATATAAAAAATCTATATCATTGACCCTGAGTGAGTAAAGTTCATGTGTTCGTTACCTAACATATCGCTCAAGACTTCCTTGTAGCACTGCGTTGTTAGGAAAGACAGCTTGTGGTAGGCCAATCGGAATCCCCTGAAGAAATTCATTAAAAATTAAAAACCTTTATCCAAAATAATATACCTCATTACCTCAAAGTCAACTACAAAATCCCAAATTTGTACAACGATTCTATCCACAGTTGGTTGGAATCGTTTCAGATCTTGTTCTATCAGTGCGAGAACCTTTCATTCAACAATTTCAAATTACAAAGACTAGATAATTATTTATGATTGAATTAAATCACTTCTCCAAACAAGAATCCATTAAAAAGGGTCGACTGATATCAAATCTTTTTCAACCAATCCTATGGCTTGGAAAAACAGTAAAGGTCAATGACCTCTCCAATTTGATACACTAATTTAACACCTTAACACAGACGCTACCGCCGCAAGTATTTTTTTTGTGTTTAGCGATGAAGCTTTTGTTGCTTTTGCACTATGTGGAAATTTGAGCATAAGACTCATTCCCTACTTCTGTACTCATAAACGAGACAGTAGACTCCTTACCTGGCAATGAATGACCAGGAAGGAGAGTTTCGGAGTTGTTTTGAGATTGAAAACATGATTCCACAGATCGGCTCTGTAGCACAAACGGTAGTGCGTTGGGTCCGGAATACGTGGGATCATACCCCACTAGAAGCCAAATTTTTATGGCAATCCCTGTCTCAATCTCAAAGTGGCGGGTCAGCTCCGCCACAACTGAAACTCGAACAAATTTAGAATAATTAAAAAACTTTAAACTCAAAAAGGGTTTTCGCCATCTCTAATTGTCAGCAATATGGAAGATGTAATTAATGTTTACAAGTATGAAAAGAATGAGTCAGATAATAAATTATTAACCCTTGCCATACAACCTCTAACCAAACATCTTGATGAAATTGTCAAAGAATACAGCTAGAGTATACTCTAGATTCATTTAAGTATACCACGAACGAAAGGTATTGATTATTCTGCAAATGGACTTAAGTAAAATGAATGGTAAAGGTTGAAGTTATTTTTTTATTTAGCTAATAAGCACCGTGTTGATGGATCTACTTACGAGAACGTATATTCAAATAACTGCATGATTCATATTTTTGATTCTTGCCAAACTATTGCTCCCTCGCCGTTGAAATAGGATGAAAATTGCTATCTTACTTCAGCAGCATTCGTCGTGTAATTATTTCAACCTTGATACTCTATCCCTTCCATTGATTGATCTTCCCTCCAATTCCCAAACACAATGTCATTATCTGTATCAATGTCGCTAGTAATTGAGTTGAGATCATTTAGCGACATTAAATAGTTGTGAATTACAGTGTGTTTGTAAATGTGGCATAGACTTTTGAAAATCAGTAGCTCTCGTAAAAGACGACTGATTGTTGTTATCGATGCCTCATTTTACAGCTAGAAGCCTCGAAAAATTGTATACATTTTGACAACCACGCAGGTAGCGGTTACTAAGGGCAAATTCCAGTCAAAAGGCAAGATTAAATTTTTATCATTAAGTTGGCATGGGAGATTTCCGATCCATTTTTATAAACAGCCCTTAGCAACAGAATTGTTAAACCCTATTTATGCTTGACTTCTTGCTTAAGCAAACTAATCTAAAGCGTATCAGTAATAATTAATTCCTGTATATCGCAAATAAGAAAATTATTATTATTAATTTAAAAATTAGCAACTTAATTAGAAATTTGATTTAATTGATTATGCCAAATGTCTCTTAACTGTTTCCCAACTATTAATTGTTAACGAGGTTGAGATGAGTGTAGTATGGAGAAAAAAAAAATGTTTTGGAAATTGAGTTCAACGACCTTTGGAATTATCTTTTATTTTAAAATCGAAAATGTTGACCAAATCGTCTTCAAACTTCGCTAAAATTTTGTACAATAACGTACTCTATTACAATAAACGCACTTGCTGCTGCCGTAAAACCAAAATGAGCCATAATTAATTAGCAAAAAACAGAAACAAAATTGTCAAATTTCGATTGAATAATGGATTTTAAATTAAAAGATAATTCCAAAGGTCGTTGAACTCAATTTCCAAAACATTTCATTTTCTCTCATACTACACTCATCTCAACCTTGTTAACAATTAGTAGTTGGGCAACAGTTAAGATACATTTGTCCTAATCAATTAAATCAAATTTCTAATTAAGTTGCTAATTTTTAAATTAATAATCATAATTTTTTTATTTGCGATGGACAGGAATTAATTATTACTGATACTCTAGATTAATTTGCTTAAGCAAGAAGTCAAGCATAAATAGGGTTTAACAATTCTGTTGTTAAGGGTTGTTTATAAAAATGAATCAGAAATCTCCCTTGCCAACTTAATGATAAAATTTTGCTCTTGCTTTTGACTGAAATTTGGCCTTAGTAACCGTTGACCTGAGTGCTTGCCAAAATTCATACAATCCTTCGAGGCTTCTAGCTTTAAAATGAGGCATCGACAACAACAATCAGTCGTCATTTACGCGAGCTACTGATTTTCAAAAGCCTATACCACATTTACAAACACACTGTAGAACAGAACATTGGACAATTTTATTTATAAAATCGACATCACTGATTACTGGTGTGTGGAGAATTCTCCAGCGCGCGTACAAAATACCGAAAGCCATTTCTACCACCATTCTTCTCCGTGATTGTCTATAGTTAAAAATTCGTCTGTCACGTGTCAAAAATTTTCCAGGGAAAGGCTTTATCAAATTTGGCTTGAAAGGAAACGCATCATCGCCTAACAACATGTGAGCTAGGAGTTTGCTTCCAACAATCTTTGGTGCGGGAAGCTGCAGGGTTCCATTGTTGAGCGCTGTTCCAAGTGATGATCTAGCAAATTCCCCACCGTCAGATTGAGAACCAGCGACCCCGATATCAACATAAGTGAATGAATAATCCGGTCCCGCCACCGCCATTAACACAAAAGAAAAATAATTCTTGTAGTTGTAGTGTGTGGAACCAGAAAGGGAAGGCGTTTGAATTCTTATGTGCTTTCCATCCACGGCAATGCAGGCGTTCGGAAAGTTCCACCGAAATCCTTGTTCATTACGCTTCCATACCATTTCATGTGGTACAGGAAGATAAATGGGACTCAACTTTTGAATTAAGACGTGGATGACATATCGGATTATTTTTCCAACTGACGATGAAAAAATCCTGTAGTTTACTGCAAGTGACAATTGTGAATCACCAGAAACCAGATACCTTAGTAAACATGAAACGATTTGAAATTTCATTTTAAGCATTTTTTTATCCTGATTTCAAATATAATATCAATTTTTTTTAAGGGTCTCAAATTAAGTATCATTAAAAGTATTAAATGACCACTGTTATATGCATTTATTAGTTAAAGTTATAGTACGACTAGTGTATAGCAAATTTAAAGTGAAGTTTTAGCCTGATAGTATATATAAAATAAACCTAACCTTTGCATCTAAACAGAAAAACTCAAAAGCAATAACCTACACATATGAACACAAATCTAAACTTCTAAACCTAACAACCTTAAAAAACCTAGGTTAGTAACCTAAGAATCGAAAATAAATTTAACAACCTAAATCTACACTAAAGCTAACCGTAACAACTGAACCCAACCCTTAAATGCCAACCTTTGAATTATATACATAGCTGTCGCTATGGGTATAATTTAAAACGTTGACCCTTGTCTTGACACCCTTAAGGGACATTCCCCAAAAAATTATTATCATATTCGGAATCAGGATGAAATTTTTTTCAAATGACATAATCATTGTAAAGATCCGTTAGGCACCCGTTTGATTAAATTATACCTTAATTTGTATTGTGGTATTTTTTTACCTAAGAGCAATTGCTAGTTTCTCTAGTGGTGAAATGGGCCTGCCGTGTGTATTGGCGCGGATGATATCTTCTTGGATATATTTAAGCAATGTGTCAAAACTTGATTTGTTCATTATGTGAATTTAAAATTAATTAAAATGTAGGTATTAAATGAGATATATTCTATTTAGCTATATTGAATTACCTGAAATATTTGTGATGATAATGTGGGTCAGTAGCAAGTTCTTTGATGAAAAAGCTGCCTCCATGCACCAACCGATTTGAAAATAAAGGCCTAAAGCCCGATGCAAACTTTCTCTTCTCCTATCGTTACTACAACAATTCTTTTAACTATTATTACAGTTAAGAAAATTTTGATTTAAACTTGGTCATTCTGTTACCTGGGCGTTCTCTTACCGATGTTCAGAGAAAATTATTTCTCCAAACAACCGATGCAAACATTCTCTTTACATTATTTGCTCGTAATTTTTAAAAAGTTGAAGTTTTCCAACTTTTCTAAAACTAAGATAGGAGTGAAAGTTAGTTTAAACTTTATTTTGACAATTATCAAGAGAATGAGTAGAGAAATTTTTTAATCCGGAGGTAATTGGAAAGTTTGTATTCTACCATTGGCTACTAGTAACGGCAAGGTAACGTTAAAACTTTTATCTGCCAACGCAATGACAAAGTTTGCATCGGGAGTAGTATGTATAGGATGATTTTCCCATCAAGATGGCGGCCAAAATCTATTTTTGTTCACCGTAAGACCCTTTCNAAAGGGTCTTACGGTGAACAAAAATAGATTTTGGCCGCCATCTTGATGGGAAAATCATCCTATACATACTACTTCGGGCTTAACGCCTGTTGTATACTTTGCTTTTTTCGTGCTTTGCCACGAGAATTGTCATAGGGAAGAGCAGAGAATCAATATACTTTCTCAAAGTGTTGTTTGGTTGTTGTTTCGACAACAACCAAACAAAGTAAAAATCAAGGTTGCTATGAGGAATAATCCAAAAGTCCTCTAAGAGGTTAGCCCATAACTATTATTTTTAGGAAAATTATCAATTATTAAAAAATAACAAACCTTCGCATTTGTAAACAAATTTTTTTTTTACTTTCGAATTGTTAATTATTAACAGTTTCAAAAATATAATTAATTGAAAAATGTCGACCTGCAATTTTAAATCTTTTCGAAATAATTTTTAGTGTTAATGAAAATACACTAATAAAATTTTAATCAGTAAAATTAATATTGAAATTTAAAAATTATTTCATAGTAACATAGTTTGAAATTATACTGGCTGACGAAGCGTCAGCCAGGAAAAAAAATTAAAATCAAAAAAAAATAATAGTTATGGGCTAACCTCTTAGAGAACTTTTGGATTTTATTCCTCATAGCAACCTTGGTAAAAATGTTGTATACTTTATTTAGTTGATGTGTATCTTTGCCTTTAAAAAGTTGAAAAAAAAATTTTTTTGTTTTAACTTTTGTGCTATGCCAACAGAGTTGAAAAAATTCAAATATCAATTGTTTTGCTTTCAAAATACAATCTTTTTTTTCCGAACAGTTGACACTGCTTCAATTTTTTCGAAAGACAACGATGACGCAAAGACAAAATAAACATTTCTAAAAATTTCGTTATATACTTTCTCCTAGCGATTCTCGTGATGACGAGCAAAGAAAGTAACGCCTGTTGTATACTTTGCTTTTTTTGTGCTTTGCCATGAGAATTGTCATAGGGAAGAACAAAGAATCGATATATACTTTCTCAGAGTTGTTTGGTTGTTGTTTCGACAACAACCAGACAAAGTAAAAATGTTGTATACTTTATTTACGCCCGTTGTAGACGTAACTTTACCCTAACTCTCCCGTCACACTTCGCGTTGCCATAATGTCAGCCGTCACTCTTAGCACATTTAGAGGTTGTTTGATCACAAGGCAAAGTTATTTT
This sequence comes from Holacanthella duospinosa, assembly GCA_002738285.1. Classification (NCBI taxonomy): domain Eukaryota; kingdom Metazoa; phylum Arthropoda; class Collembola; order Poduromorpha; family Neanuridae; genus Holacanthella; species Holacanthella duospinosa. The sequence continues at coordinate 509,700 of NIPM01000063.1, forward strand.
AACGCTAACCTAATTGTTATAGTTTTCTTTAGAGGAGCTCTAAATTGAAAAATTTTTTAGTTATTTCGAAAATTTTAATAATGGTTAGAACAAAGATTAACGTAAATGCTATTTTGAAGATAGTTAGGGTTATAAAACTAGTTCAGTATCTTAAGTGGAAACCAAGGTCAATTCACATTCGAAGAATATTTTACAATCGCATCCAGCAGGGTGAAAGTTTTCTTGTACACGAACTGGCAACCGACCCACTATATCAACATAAGTACTTTAGGTAAGATTGATTTTTATCTAAATGTTTAATTTAATGAAAGAAAAGTTTTTTTAGTTAATAATTCTTGTTATAATCTAGAATGACTAAGGATAACTTCCAAGAAATTTTGAAAGTAATTGAGGTAGATGTCACCGGCAACCCGTACCATTGCCGTCCAATATCTGCAATAGAGAAACTGGCACTGACTTTCAGGTTTTACCTATGTTCACTGCTACAACTAATTATATGATTTGCTTCAACAATGCTCATTGAAATTTCAGATTTTTAGCTAGTGGAACTTCACAGGTTTCTTTGTCAATGAGCTATCGTATATCTCCTTCTTCAGTTGGGAAAATTATTCGTGAAGTTGTTGACTCGATTTGCACCAGAATGGGGCCAATCTACTTACCTAAACCTTCAATGGAAACATGGCGTAAAAATGAAGAAGGGTTTAATGTGCGCTGGAATTTTCCTAATGCGTGTGGTGCCGTGGACAAGAAGCATATTAAAATCCAAGCTCCGTCGCTCTCTGGCTCAACTCACTATAACTATAAGAACTTTTTTTCAATCGTCCTGATGGCCGTTGCCGACTACGAATACAAATTTACATACGTTGACACTGGCGCTGCAAGATCTCAGTCGGATGGAGGAGTTTTCTCAAGGTCATCACTTGGAATCAAACTGAACAATGGATCACTTGACCTACCTCCCTATGGAGAAGACCTGCTACCTCATGTGTTCCTCGGCGACGATGCTTTCCCACTAGGAATCAACATGATGAAACCTTTCCCCGGAAAATTTTTACCAGTTGAGAAGCGGATATTTAATTATCGTCAGTCTCGTGGTCGCATGGTCGTTGAAAATTCATTTGGAATACTTTCGGCTCGTTGGAGAATCCTTCATACTACCATCAACGCTGACCTAGGATTGATTAAACAAATTGTCGAGGTTTGCATTATACTTCATAATTATTTAATTATAAAAAAAGATTTGAACACCATCACCCCTGATGCGCTCGCAAGTGATGGTAAAGACAGTCCAGGAAATTGGCGTGAGGAAGGCTGTCTTGAATCTGTATCACGTCAAGGGAGCAATAACTTCACTATTTCTGCGAAGTTGGTGCGAGAAAAATTTATGTCCTACGTCAACACTAATGGTACCGTCCGTTGGCAAAGCAGTCTAATTTAAACAATTAACTCAAATTTGAAGTTAGAATACTGAACAATAAATTTACAGCATAATAATAAATATTATTATTTTTTTTCAACTTCATCTTTTGATACCTTCCAGATTAAAAATTTGCAAAAATAAAATATTTGAAATTGATTTAGATTTCGTAGATAACAATATCACTATTCTACTTCGGAAGATGCAACAGGAGTTTTCTGAAACAAAGTTGCAGTATTTCTAACCAACTTACCCGATTAGCAATTCACGGTCATAAAACTTAATGTCCACTGGAGATATTTCTACAAGTTAGTATAAGTTCTCGTTAGTAACTTGATAAAAATTTTTGCTTACTCTAGGTGAGAAATCTAATTCTAAAATTTTTCTGGAATACATCGATTAAAGTAATTGGGGTCATTGACCTTCAACTTGAACCGATGACTTCGCGTCTCTTCATCGGATTAAATTTTTTCTTTGATATTGATGTACGGATACTTTGGGCAGAGACTTGTGAAGTTTCAATTGATTTTGACAAAATTGTTGAAAATCTTTATCAAATTCATCTTCATTGTTATTATTTTGAAGATTGGAGTAACTAATTGTTGTGGTAGAAGTGACTTTATGACTCAAACGATGAATGAGTTCAATGCGTTCTGTCTCATTGGTTCCATTTATATCTGGAGTTGTTGAAAGTAACATAAGTGGATGATGCATAGGGTCAGGTTGTATACGCCAAAGTTCTTCGGGGTCATCGACTTCAAAATGAACCTCTAATAAGATCTCATAGGACATGGAAGTATCTCCAGTGTTCTGCGTATAAATCAATTCCTTCACTTCTTCAATCTGAAAAAAAAATGTTATTTGTTTTATATTTTTGGTACATTGCGGTGGTTTTTTGAGCATGATGAAGCGGTTGTGGTAATTGTAAATTAGCTTTTTACCTCTTTACCTGTTTGCATGATGGCTAGATGAAGTATATCAATATTTGTGTCCAATTACAATAGACGAGAAGGAGCCTTCTGTTGGATGTAATTATGAATCCAACGAATAGGATCTTTAGGTCTTTCTTTTTCATTGAAAAGTTTGGGAAATAGTTCAAAAAAAATTTCATCAGTTTCTGAATTTTCCATAATATTAATAAATCCACCGCTTTGAGTTCCGTCAACGTCCACGTTGAGGCTGGGAGTTTTGATTAGTTTATAAAATTTTAATTAATTATTCACTTTTATTTACTTGTGGGTACGACACCAATACCTAATTACTTTGTCGAAGACTCTGCAACAGGTGGAGTTGGATGTGATATCCAAAAGTTGTGGATGATTAGTAGTTTTGGGGTCATTACCCTCCGACTTTTCTTCAACTTTTTCTGAATCAGTAATTTCAAAATTTTTGACACTTATTAGTAAAATATCCACAACAATTTCAAATATGTTTCTAAGACCTGTTCAATACGACTCATAAAAATCTCGACTGCATTCTTTAACGATTTACAACGATAACTCATGATATCTTTATTATTACAATACTACTAAATAAATTATTATTCCGCAATGTAACAAGAAAGTAACACAATCTAATCTAAGCTTTTCAGTTCTACTTCACTCACCATACTATTGATATCGCGTTGTAACTCGAAGAATTTTCTTTGACTAAAGTTTGCGAAGTTTTGGGGCGAGGGCCTTGGTATATAAATCATACTCATCATCGTCGTCCTTCATAACATTTCCGATTTGTTTAACAGCTTCTTTCTCAAACTGACTCATTAGGCGACTTGTCGCACTTTTGTGTTTACGACCAATGGTAGTCACACGGCAGCGTGGGATGAGAGACTCGTTCTGAGAATCTGTAGGAATTTCTGCAATCTCACCTCCGATTTCTGAAAGTTCTTCCTCATCAAACATTACAGCGTTTTCATACAGATCTTCATTTCCAATCTCATTGTCCAAGTTTGAAATAGTACTGCAAAGACAAATTAAGTAATCACATGAAAAACAAATTATATTTTTGACACCTTTGATTGAGTTCTGCAGCATCTTTCAAAAATGCCATGGCTTTCTCGTGTCTGAAGAAAGGTCGATGGCCTCCTTGACTCCCTGTAGGCATCTTTAACCTTCGAACATGTGCCATAAACTGAGTTCTAAGAGCGTTCCATTTTTTTTAATCATTACAGCTAAATTAAAAATCATATTATAAATAAGAAATCAGGGTTTAAAAAATATTTAATAATAAATTACCACTTACCATCCTCCCCAAGCGAAGACCCAATTTCCCGCCACTTAGACTCACGCATAACATTGATCTTGTAGTCCTTGTCACTCTTATCATGCAAACAAGCATTGACTTTTACCAAATCAATTAATTTTTCCTCCATCTCCCTCTGGTTAGACATTATCAAACTTTAAATTTCAACAAACGTAAAGAAATTAATTGAAAGAATTTGATAAAAAGTTGGTTTTCTATCAATGTTTTATCCGTGCGCTGTCGTAAAGTTGGTTGGCTACCAACTTTGTTTAAGTTAGAGAAAGTGACGGAGGAAGTGAGGCGTTACGGCAACTGTAAATTGATTCTCTAAAGTAAAATATCACTCGACTCATCACCCGAGCAACCGTAGCGTTACAGTGACGTAAGGTATAAATTGAAATTTTAAACATCCTCAGAAGAATCATTCGGAGGAAGGACACCTTAGAGTTAGGTGTACAACGGGCGTTAGTTGATGCTTTGCGTTTGAGTTTTGAAAAGTTGAAAAGAAATTTTTATTTTTTAATTTAAAAAAATTTTATTCCAAAGAATTAATTTTGATTGGTGAATTTCGAAACAAAGTGTGGAGTTTAATTGAAGGCCCCAGTGGAAGAAATGCAACTTTCAGATTTTTTGATTTTGAGAATCAAAAAACTTTGGTTTCTATAGATATACAGTGAAACACGGCAAAAAAGAGCCCAAGTTAACACTACAATAATTTCAAATATAAAGAATCAAGAAAAAAAAGTGGACTAGGTTGAATTGACATTACTATAATTTTTTTTTAGAAATTGAGATTTCCCGCACTCCAATATAACCTTTTAAATTTTTGGTTTTATTGAGAGGTCAATGGCCTTTACAAAATATGTTGTTCTATTGCTAAACACTCATATTATTATAGTTCAAACTTTAACTTTTTTAAATATATCTTATTTGTGATCTACCAAACCAAGACATCGTCGGTAATGTTCTCCATGACACTGACAACTGTGTCATGACTCTGACTCTGACTCTTATGCTTATACCAAACTTCGGAATTGGGGATTCCAATTCCGAAAATTTTCGGAATTGGTCGTGTTTTTTGCTACCATACTTTCGAATTAGAATTGGATTTTGGAATTGGATTTCCAAATTCCAATTCCTACGTGCAGTTTTTCGGAATTGGAGCTACCATACTTTATCCCGCGGCGAGAGAATTGGAATTGGCATTTGAGAATGCCAAATGCCGAAGTTTCAGAATTTGACTACCATACTTTGGAATTGACCCTTTCGGGATTGGGTTTTCCTACCTTTCCCACTTACTTTCGAAATTGGATTTTTTTCATAAATTTGAAAAAAAGCGAATTCCAATGCTGAATTCTGCTTCAACTTGCCCCATCAAACCAAAAGGTTACATTAACCGCGAATTAATTAATAAATTTGAACAAATAAAAAATTAAATTATTTCAAATTAAGTTTTTATTTTTTTGTTGATTTGTCTACTGCCGAAAGTATTTAATTTCAACCATTGACACTTCACTAATTATTAGTGAAGTGTCAAATTGCTGCGATGGACATGGGTTTGACTCGTCTCTACGTAAGTAACAACATATTGTAGTACAGTGCCAAAGGAAGCACACTTTGGCGCGATTCTACCTAAACTAAGATTGTTTCTGGATCCCACTTCATCATTTTAAATTTACAGATTACAAATAATCTGTCCTCGTCAACAATAGGCACATTGTTGCTAGATGGAGAAGCCAAAGGACCTCAACATGTCTTTTCCCATTCTGCTTATCCGTATCAATTTCTGTTTGCTATTTTTTTTTCATTCATTTTTTACTCCTAATAAAAAACTTGAGAAAAAGCAAGGAAAGAAGGTCAAATTTTATTTTAAATTTTTTACATCCCGCGTAAGTATTTTGTGCACTTGGTAAAATGATACTTTCTACTTTGAGAATTGGAAAATTGTATTCTGATTTTAAAATTACAAAGTATGGTAGGGAAATGCGAAAATCGGCGAGAACTTTGGCTTTTACATGTCAGAATTCGACGTTTCAAATTCTGAAGTATGGTAGCACCGTCCAATTCCAATTTTTAATGCCGATTCCGAAAATTGGAATTGGAATCTCCAATTCCGAAGTTTGGTATAAGCATTAGGGTTTTTGGGAGTCAGAAGTCATTTGATACTCTGACTTCTTCGTATTTACGAATCAGAGTCATGACTCTGAGAGCCGATCCCCAGTTGGGAAGGAGTTATGACTCTTTTTCAACAAATCAGCATATCTGACTTATTTCCTTTTTTTTCTCATCTATTTTCATTTTCAAATGAGTAAAAAATTAAAATTTTAGATTTTTTTAGCCGATTTTCCATATTTAGTATTAAGTCAGTTCGGAGTCAGTCATGACTAACTCTGAAAGCCAACTCCCAAAATTGCACAAGTCAGAGTCATTATTCTAAGAGTCGCCTCGCAACATTTAGAGAGTCAGTCATAACTCCCGGAATCAGTCATAACTCATAGAGTGAGTGACGCTGACTCAGGCAAAGCTGGGAGTCATGTAAAACACCAGTCTGTGGAATCCCACAAATTGCTTTTCAATCTGAACATGCTTTGTTGATGGTCATAGAATAAATAACAAGACCGATACTGCCTCAGTTAATTTAGTTGAGTTTGGTTGGAATCAATGCATAACCAATCAGAAAATTTCTAGAACCCCAGCAAACAAATACAAAAAGTAGAAGTTTGTATTTCCCATTACCATTGAATATTTTTGAATTTAATGGGTGTGAAAGAAAATAAATTCAAACGTCTAGATTTGTCGAGCATTGTAATAATTACCATTGATAGTTTAATCTATTAGTCATATTCCACTGTCTGTCCATGGAAACCGAAGTTTTGATTTTCAGAATCAACAAATCTGAAAGTTGCATTTCTTCCACTGGGGCCTTCAATTGTAAAAGTAACGCCTGTTGTATACTTTATCTGTTCGTCGTCGTTGCTACGTCATCGCTTACTCCGTTCGTTGTTTTTTCAATATATACTTTTTCCATTCGTCGCCGGATGATTTTTTCTCTTTGCTTTCTTTGCTCGTTGTCACGAGAATTGCTAGGAGGAAGTATATAACAAATTTTTTAGCAATGTTTGTTTTGTCTTTGCGTCATCGTTGTCTTTCGAAAAAGTTGAAGCAGTGTCAACTTTTCGGAAAAAATAGTTTGTATTTTGAAATCAAAACAATTGATATTTAATTTTTTTTAATCCGTTTACTGTTTTTGATTAAAGTTTAAAGAGTTACGCCCGTTGTATACTTCATCTGTTCGTTGTCGTTGCTACGCCATCGCTTACTCCGTTCGTTATTTTTTCAATATATACTTTTTTCATTCGTTGTCGCATGATTTTTTCTCTTTACTTGCTTTGCTCGTTGTCACGAGAATTGCTAGAAGAAAATAACGGACTTTTTAGAAATTTTCGTTTTGCCATTGCGTCATCGTTGTTTTTCAAAAAAGTTGAAGCAGTGTCAACTTTTCGGAAGAAGCTTTCTCGGTTTTTATCTCCTAGCTTGATCTCCTTGACAACAGAGAGCACATTCAATTGAACTTGAACATGGAGATCGTTTGTTGTCGCTTCGCTTTATAAATCGAAGCGACAGCAAACGGTCTCCATGGACCCTGAACTTGACCAATTACAATTTATTGATTTTTCGGTACAAAAATTGTTATAAATTTTTTTTTAACTCTTTAAACAGCAAAGACAATGCAATAACTAAATAAAGTATACATCATTTTAATTTTGTTTCGTTGTTGAAACAACAACCAAGCAACACTGAGAAAGTATATATTGATTCTCTCCTCTCTCATGAAAATTCTCATAAGAAAGCACGAGGAAAGCAAAGTATACAACGGGCGTTAAAGGTTGTATAATGGAAGTTACGACAGAAGTCATAATTAAAGGAATTGTATAAATAGAATAAGAAATAAATTGAAGCGCAGAGCTCGAACCATGTATATTAGGCCGTTATTTTCAAATCGTGAAGTGCATGGATCAAGTTTTCTGGTCAAAGAACTTGCAGTTGACGCTCATTATCATCATAAATATTTTAGGTAATCCAAAATATTGTAATTAAAAATTTACATGTTATGATATGTCTTGAAGTTTTAAATTTGAATTCACAGAATGAATAAATCTAGTTTCGAGGAATTGCTTACATACATCAAAATGGATATTGTTCGAGCCAAAACCCATATTAGACCAATATCACCACTTGAGAAATTGGCTATCGCGCTTCGGTAATAAAGCAAATCTAAACAAATAATTGAGTATGAATAATGAATAGCTTCAATTTGTGATTGCTTAAATTGTTTCAAGTTACTTGTGTCGGAGATGAACTAAAGTTGAGGAAATTGATGATGATGATGAACCGGAAACCACAGTTTAGAGTTTAATTAAATTAATTTTAAACTCAAAAAAAAAGAATAAAAAAATAATAATAAATAATAAATAATTATAAAAATAATTATTATGATGAGAGGATGAGGACCACCGACCAGTCCAAGATCTTGAGAAGGAATGAGTCTGCTTCAAGGCCAGACTCCACACGCACCACACACAACCACGCCACAGACAACTCTCTCGAATCTTTCATCCCGGGAAGATTTGAGTACAACTCCCACATTACCCCCCCCCCCTCTCGGGAACATTGTCACCTCACAATGGTAATAAAAAAATTTGGAAAAGATGAAAAAATGCGAATATAACAAACGTGAAAATTTTTTTATAAAAATCCAATTTACTTTAAGTTAAATAAAAATCAAGGAATTTAACGGGGAATTCAAGGGTTTTAACGGGGAATTGAAGGAAATGAACGGGGTTTCCAAATAAAAATAATTGTTCGAATTTGAGTGTTGGAGGTGCTGTATTGAGATGTCTCCTGGGCTCTCTGGAAAGATGGCGTCCTCGCCATTGTAACGTCAATAGTCATCAGAGTCTGAAAAGTTGGAAGGAATAGTTGGTTTTGCTTGACGTGTTCATAATCGATTTTTCCAAACATTCAAAACAGAATTGAAATTATTGCCGACAACTCGAACTCGGCAGGTGCAGTTTGCAAGGGAACCTGCAGTAACCGAACCTAAGTTCTGATTACGATTTGCGACAGAATGTGAAACGGGTGTGCGGAAAAATTATTGTCGGATAAATGCGGCATATTGTCCGTGGAAGATTGAATAGGTGGAAAACTAGTAAAGTGTCGGTAAATCTGAATCTAGTTCTAAATTTGAGAACTTATCAATTTCTGGTACAGGATTACCATCGGTATCATTAGGAATATTGTATAATTTAAAGTTTTGAACCGAAATAATTTTTGATTTTGCCTTCACAGCGGGCATCGTCTTCATCAGGCATCGTCTGAATACAAATGTTCGTAGGAGATGTATGACAAACTACTTCGAAAGAACCTCTCTAATTAGGTGTTAACTTTCTAGAATGACCCGGTAAACTCGTAAATTTTCGAACTAACACCAGTTGACCCTTTTCGTAAGTAATTGGCTGATGCTTGGAATTAAACAATTGCTGTGAGCTCTGTTGATTGGAAATCGTATTGTGTCTAGCTTCGACTAAAGCATCCTGAACACGAGGTGTGGAAACACTCTGTTCCTCGGCTTCTATCCATTCCTGTAAAGTCGATAATAAATTATCACAAGGTAAGTTCGGCAGCCTACCAGAAACCAGAAAATAAGGCAAATGCCCTGTGATTTTGTGAACGGTAGAATTTATAGCAAAAGCTGCTCTAGGAACATAAATCCCAATCCTCCTGATTTGCCTGAACAAATTTCGCGAGAATACGTTTAATCGTGCCATTAGCTTTTTCGTCAACGCCATTGGCCTGTGGATGATAAGCTGAAGTGTGGAGTAATTTGATACGATTAGTTTATGCGAAATGACGAAATTCCATGGATGAGAAGTGAGTACCTTGATCGGTGAGAATTTTCACTGGACAGCCATGGCAAGAAATCAAATCGCGTTGTAAAATTCGAATCGCAATTTCGGAATCAGCGGAATGAACGGGGGATACTTTGATATAACGTGTCAACAAGCAAGTAACGGTAAGTGCATACTGGCTACGCCTTGAAGTCATTGGAAGTGGACCAATATAATCAATACCAACAACCTCGAATGGAGTTGATGGAGGTTCCATTGGGCTACTCAGTCCTTTGATTGAAGCGAGGTTGTGAATCTGACACGTAGCACAGCTACGGACAAAATTTAGTACTTGCCTGTACATTCTTGGCTAGAAATATCGAGATTTAATCGCATGCCACGTTTCAAAAAACCCCAAGTGGCCACACGACGTTACGTGAATTTCGGTAATTAAATCTTTCCTAATTTGGAACGGAATAACCAAATGCCACAATCTTCTTTGTTCTTCCAGATTACTGCGATAGAGAATACCATTTAGAAGAGTGAAATCTGCAACATTCCATGGTTTCTTGAGTTTTGGAGCAGTGGGACCAGGGTGATTTAGGAAATCGATAGTTTTACGGAAAATCGGTTCGTTATACTGTAATGGGGACAAATCGACGTCTGCAATTGACTGTAAATATTCTAGCATAGGAGTTAAACCATACAAAGATTCCTCAAAACCTAAGTCAATAGAGCTGTTTGCTGGATCAACAGGAAATCGAGAAAGTACGTCAGCATCAGTGTGTTTTTTTTTCAGAACGATGGGTAATTGTAAAATCATACGGTTGTAAACGTAAATCCCATTGTGCTAATTGATCAATATGATCTTTCAAATTAATCAAATGACACAACGAATGATGATCGGTAATAACGTCAAAATGTCGAAAATACAAATATAGACGAAAGATATTAATTGCCCAAACGATTGCTAAACATTCCCGTTGCGGAGTAGCATAATTCCTTTCCTCTTGAGTGAAACTACGAGAAGCGTACGCTATGACTTTCTTTACCATCCTGTTTTTGGCACAGAATGGAACCAATACCATAACCACAAGCGTCAGTATGGAGAAAAGTAGGAACGTTTTCGTCTGGATACGCTAAAACTGGAGCAGAGCAAAGCTTTTCCTTCAATTGTAAGAACGCATTCTCTGTCTCAGGTGTCCAGCTGAACTGAACTCCTTTTTCATCAAGCTGATGTAGTGGATCGGCAATTTTCGAGAAATTCGGAATAAGCCTACGGTAATACGATCATAAAGCAGCAAATGAACGAACATCCGAGATGTTTTTCGGAACTGAAAATTCACTAACGGCCTAATTTTAGCAGGATTTGGATAAATACCGTCGGCGGAAACAACGTGACTCAAGAATTTTATTTCGGTATCTCCAAACGTACATTTCGCTGCTTTTAATTGAATGGAAGATTTCTTTAAAGAACTAACTTAATCCGTTCTAAGTTAGACTCAAAAGTCTTCCCAAATACAATAATATCGTCCAAATAAACCAAACAAACTGACCATTTCAATAAACCCAATGCGGAATCAATCAAACGTTGAAACGTTGCTGGAGCATTACACAAACCAAACAGCATAACGTTAAATTCGAACAAACCATCCGGCGTAACAAAAGCAGTTTTTGGAGAATCTTTAGGATCCATTTCTACCTGATAGTAGGCTTGATCACAATCCATTGTGGAAAAATTTTTCACATCTCGAAGCCTATCTAGAGCATCGTCCATACTAGGTAATGGATAACTATCTCGTCGAGTTAATTAATTAACTTTCCTATAATCAACGCAAAATCGTCAAGAACCATCCGGTTTAGAAACGAGAACAACAGGTGAAGACCATGAAGAATCAGAAGGTGAAATAACCCCATTTGCCAACATACGATCAACCGATCGAGAAATCTTGTGGCGTTCAACAAACGAAACACGGTAAGGACGTTGTTTAATCGGTGTAGCGTTACCTGTATCGATTCTATGCTGTGCTAAATCAGTCTTTCCTAACTTCGTTGGATCTGAAGTAAAAACGTCTTGAAATTCGACAAGTGTAGAAATTAATTGAGACCTTTGGATATCAGTTAACCCAGAATCAGTATGCACGGTGGAAAGAAATTGCGGTAATACGGAATCGAGAGAAACGTTGGACAATGAACACATTGAAGCGGACAGAACGTTTATATCTTTTGACTTCGGTGATTGAAACTCGTCAAGTGAACACTGAATCAAAGATTCATCACAAAGATCAAAATTTCCCAAAATTTCACTTTTCCTTAGCTTAACTGGAATTTTGCTAAGATTTGTCACCCAAGTGTGACCTTTTCCTGAAGTAACTGATGTTATGAAATTACCCACTGCCAAGAGTTGCGAGTTCTGGAGTGGAAATGACGGTGTCACATGAATAAGTCCTGAAATACTTGGAGCGACATGAAATTCAACTTTGTGAGTGAAACTCGCCGGTACAACGATCGATGAAAACAAGAAAACCCGTGTATCCATTGGAATGATACCTTTTGGAGAATCAGGAAAAATTAACGGTAACTCGATACTCCATAATTCTTCAACAACGGGATCGTCTTGACTCAAAGCAGCCGAAAAAGCTTTCGTAATATCAAGCGAAAGAAAATTACAATGGAGGATGGAACGGTGATGTTGTAAAAAATCCATACCAATAACGACCTTATTACTCAATCCTCGTATGACAAAAAAATTCCATTCTAAATCTATTGAATTAACGGTAAAACGAAGTCTTAGAACTTTGTTGATTAATTGATTCGGTGATTGACCAATAGAAAACGAATGTGAAACGGTAAAACGGATTTTTCACTAACGATACTTGTGGAAATCGACGGAATAATATTTGGATCGATAGCAGAAATTGAAGCACCAGTATCTATAAGACTGCTAATTTCGATAGAACCAAATTTAAGCGAGTGTAGAAACACAACTGTAGAAACATTTACGTCCTCTTCCTCAGGAGCACTAAACAATGTGCCTAAATCTTGTGTCTTTGTGAAAATTTGTTTGGTGGATTTATTTACAAGGGTTTCGGGGATTTCAACTGAAATAGAATTATCTAACCTAATTTCGTCTGATTTATCTAACCTAAGGTCGTCTGATTTATCTAACCACAGTTCGTCTGATGGCGGAAAATCGACGCCTAATGTTTGACTAAACCTAGTAACTAAATTCGACCGATCGACAGAAACGCAATTAGGGGTTGTGAAGGCCTGAACTGCGGCGTCCGAGTGTGCGCACCTAACTAACGAGCGGCTGAATAATTTACGAAATAACGAAACTAAATCTAAACAATGTTTACAATTTTAAGTAAACTCGGCTGATGCAATAACGTCGTCAGAAATAAGTGATGATAATTTGCAATTATTTACAGTAGACGGTGAACTATTAGTCTGATGGTCCTGCAACACCGGGGCATGTTTCACAAAAGGATTACAATTTTACAATTGTAAAATTGTGGAAAAAAGCTTTACAATTTTACAATTTTGCGTTTCATAAAAATCACACTTACAATTTACAATTATTACAAAGGGTTTTACAAATTACAATTTACAATTTGTTTACAATTTACAAATTCCCATGGAAATATGGTTTCACAAAACAATAATTGCAACAATTGTAAATGAATTGTAAATAAATTTTTGCAAAGAATTTTTACATTGTAAGTAAATTACAATTGTGATTTTAAAAATTTTGTTCGCAATATGGCAGTAAAACAAGTCTTCGGGTTGATTTTCACCGACTCTGATGACAGTGACAGCTATATAGGGGATAAACGAATAATTACCAAACGTCCAGTTACCACTAAGATACCAATAAAAGATCAATCAATAAAACCTGTCGGTAACGATGTAAGTGTCCCATCACGTTGGAAACCGGAACAGTCAACTTCGGTGAAACCAAGTTTAGCACTAAAGGAAAAAAATCCATCAGTGGACGTCAGTGCTCCAATGAAATTCATTCCAATGCCAGTTGTCTCTTCAAACAATCCTAAGAGACCTTATATTCCAATTCAGGATCCAGAAACAGGAGATGTCTACGTCCCAGTCATACCAGTAGCAACAATGGTTCCTGATGACTCCGTTGTACTACATAATCCAACGTTCAGTTCACCTCTGCAAGTAACTCGGAAATACATACCTGAACCAAAAGAATCAAAACCAAAGAAGCAAAAGAACCAATAGAACCACCTCCTGATACAGTCTCTGGACAAATTTGAACAACCTTTACACAAAAACCGTTATATATTCAACCAAATTCTGACCCTGAGTTCAATAAAACTCTTGAGATGTCATTGTCATCCACAACGGAAGTAATTACAACTCTTCCTACAACATCAGAAAGGCCCAAGTTACCAACGGTTATCGAAAAAGCTCCTTGTGGTCGCCTGAACAGTCCACTGATCCTAAATACCCTTGGGTTGTAAGTTAAAACACAATACCAATTCAAAAAAAAAGTATTATTGACCTTGAATAATGGTCATATTTGTTTCTTTTAGGCAGCGATCAAACTTGGTGAAAAATACATTTGTGCTAAGTCACTTGTAAGCCTTCATTCAACTGCCAATTTTTACTTCTAGATTGACGAGTATCATGTAATGACAAGTGCTTCATGTGTAGCCCAGTAAGGTTATTTTCTTTTTCTCATGACCTGCCAGTTTTGGAATCACTGACACATTTTCTATTTCTAGTTTATCAACTATTGACATTGGGAAACTCCGTGTGTATTTGGGCGAACGGATTTTGAATACAAATATGGACGGACCGACGATTCTACGAAAAGTCCTTAGAGCAATGAGACACCGTGGATTTTCTATTACGACGTTGGTAACATTGAACATTAAAAATGATAATTAAGTTGTAAAAAAAAATTTATTGGATAAATTTTAAATTATAACGATATAAAAAATTTTATATTTCAGCGAAATGACATTGCATTGTTGAAACTAAGTTTACCAATTCCAATTGGAACGTGACGAGTGAAGCCAGTTTACCTTCCGCTTGATGAAAGTAGTATGTACAGCAGGGTGTTCGCATACAAAATGGCGGCCAAAATCTATTTTTGTTCACCCTAAGACCCTNGGGTCTTAGGGTGAACAAAAATAGATTTTGGCCGCCATTTTGTATGCGAACACCCTGCTGTACATACTACTATGAAGACAACAAACTTTTTCTTGAAAATTCATCTGTTGGTTCTATGGTTGGATGGGGTTCCCATTGGAATCAATTTCAAAATGATGTGACATAAAAGTAAATTTACAATGTGGAGTAGAGATGCATGTATAGAAAAATATCGACATTTTATTCCTGACACCCATTTTGAGGATGAAGACATGATCTGTGCACAAGCGCAGAGTACACCAAAAACATCCTTTTCCAACAATGTCATTGAAGAAGTAAGTCATTTTTTCAAGCTTACTTTACTTTAACCCTTAAGATTTATTAACATTCAAGAAGTAAATTTTTCAAAAAAAAATTACATTTTTTTTACAGGAAGTGGAAACAGACGGAAGTCCATTGATTGTTAAGGATAACAATGGTATCTACCAACAAGTTGGGATCAGTTCCTGGAAACTTGTATCATTTTCAAATTTCCCGCGTGTCCTAACTAAGGTGAGTGCCTATAGAAGTTGGATAGAGAAGAATCGAGTTCGACCTTAACCAACTTTCTTCAAGTTGAGGTCAAATCTGACCTCAATTTTTATTTATTAACTCTGGTTCGTACAGTATACACCTTTAATATTCAAAAAGACTCTCTAGGTATACCCTAAATCATTTTATTATTAAATTATTGTACAAAATAAAATTTTCTACTTTTTTACAATTTTTTTACAACCATACTCCATAGGGTATTTTATTTCAATATAAATTAGAAAATGAATATATATAATATAACTAAAATATAATTACTAAAATTAATCTGAGTAAAATTTTTTTCTAAACTGGGATGGGAGAATGTCCCCAAGTTTCCGTTCAAATTTCAATAGTTGTAGGTCTTTAAGATAATTTTCTCGATCAATGCACTCAAGTGTCTTCCCCAAAACTTCAATTTCCATATTAAGTTTCTGCTTCTTCAACAAGAGTAATTCCTTTTTGCAAAACTTAATAGTATTTACTCGCTTAGTACCTCTGTCAGTTATATTCAATTTGCAGCCCTTGGGAATTGAGTTGGTTTCATCTGGCTGTGGGGTTTCCAGAAACGGAGGAACTTCTTCACTCTCATCAACGGTGTCACTATTAGGGTTGTAAATGACTAAGTCAGAACTCATTGACGGCTGTTTGATCTGTTGAGCTAGGTCCACTGACGATGTTCCTGAAGATTTTGGAATATCTAACCCGTCAAGAATTGGAGAATCATTCCCAATAGTATCAAGCACAATGTTGTCTACTTCGTCGTATACTAACTCTTTGCCGCCTTTTCTCCCAGTCTTACGTGTCTTATCCCGTTTTTTCCTAAATTATTTCGGAATATATAAATATTAATAAGACAATTAAAAAATAGTGTACTTACGACAGTGCGACGACGACAGTTTTGCCAGAAGGAATCGCGGACGTATTTGTAGTCTTTCATCACCACACCCATCGACTGACCCTGTTCGAAGATCTCCTTCCATTTTTTTTCTTTTATGTCATGAGTAAGATGACTTGAGAAACACCAAAAACAATTTCTTTGTTGTCTCTTATAATAGAAAGAACTGTTGTCTTTTCATAATTCGTGACTCTAGATTTTGACATTTTTTCCATGATATAAAGCTCTTCTAGAATCAAAATTTACGTTACATTAATTATTAATGAAATTGAAAAACTTATTTATGACAAAAAAGTGACGAATAATACAAAACAAAATTTCAAATGAATTATTATTAGAAATTCGCGTTTGTAATTGTAACAATTTTTTTACAAAGCTTTGTTACAATTTTACAATTACAAATAAATTTGTGAAACCATGGTAAAACACAAAGGTGACTTGTAGAATTGTAAATGTGAATTGTAGTTGATTGTAATTGTAAAATTGTAATCCTTTTGTGAAACAAGCCCCAGACATTCTAGTTTTCCGACGGCTTAGAGATAGAAGAAGAAGAGACAGAAGGAATAAAAGCTTTATTTAAAGTCGAATTAACTTGATTCGATGGAAAATTAACGGGGACATAATTTTGCGGAAAATCTACGTTAGACCCGAATTGTTGTGGTTGAATGAATGGCTGCGGAAAATATTGCTGAAGCCAATTTTGCTGAAAACCTTCTGGCGCGAACGGAAAATAGTTGTTTGGTACAAATTGATACGGCTAAGGAAAATACTGAGACTGCTGTTGTTGTGAGAAATAGTTAGGAACCGTTGGTATCGGAGGAGTTGGGAAATACTGCTGTTTTAGAGCTGGAAAACGATGTTGAGGTTCCTTAGCTCTCTGAGTTAAATTACCATTAGAACCAACTTGACTGTTTCCATTGAACATTTCCCGATGCCTATAAGCAGTATCCTTCGGACAGAATCGAACCACGTGACCCTTTTCGTGACAATAGTTGCAAATTGGTTTACCAGTTGTAGCTCGAGAATACGGTGGAACAACTGGATTACGGAAACTCGGAGTTTGTGCGCGAAAATTTTGTGGAAATCGATTTGGCTGTGTCTGAATAGATATTAAAGCTGGTGGAATAGAATTAATTGACTTAGTCATTGTTGTAGCCACATCCTTCGCATGAACTGCCGAATATCGCCGAAGACAAACCAAAAAATTAACAGGAGACTGTATATCACCAAAAATACAAACTTTTTGAAACTCTGCTGGGCAAGCATCAATGAGTCGCTTAACTTTATCCTCTTCTGTCAATCGAGGATTGATGAGTCTTGAAAGTTTTAATTTTTTGGTTACGAATGTTTCTGGATTACCTCCAAAATGAAAAACGAGATTACGATTTTTCTGCCGGTGTTCGGACCGACGTGAAACCGGATTAAAAAACTCCTGTA
Organism: Holacanthella duospinosa; assembly: GCA_002738285.1. NCBI lineage: Eukaryota > Metazoa > Arthropoda > Collembola > Poduromorpha > Neanuridae > Holacanthella > Holacanthella duospinosa. The sequence continues at coordinate 527,269 of NIPM01000063.1, forward strand.
ATTCCTGGCAGACAGAATGCCAAATTTCCTCACGTGATAATCTAGGATTGTCTATATCTCTTTTAACACGAGGCCAAATTGACTCGTACCAAGTATTCGCATTGCCATCCAAAATTCTATCAAAATTGTTAAGTGCCTGATCGATTGAAATGTTAAAAGTTGAGAAATTATTTTCCAAACGCTCAATAAAATCCTTTGGATCGGAAGATCCATCAAATCGCCGAGCAAATTGAACAGCCTCATGAATTTTGACGGGTGGAACCGCATAACCAAAACCAGAATGAACCATAAGAGAAGCGGAAGGTAAATAATTTGAAGACGAAGCTTCATTTAACGGTAAATTTTCGTGAGAAATCGATAATTCAGTATGACGGGATGGAACCGTCTGTGAAGTTGACGCATTTTTGGATTTTAAGTAAGACCTGGGCGGAACCAGAGGTTTGAAAATTTGATCGGTATGAGCGGATCGAATTTCGTGAATATCGGTTTGAGTATTCCCATCCTTCGTTTCGAAAATTTCCCAATTCGGAACTGCTGGTGACTCTAAATCTTCCTTATTTGAACGGCGTGAAGCACGTTCTCTTGTTGAAAACCGCGTTTAAGTACCGGAACTTGCCATTTCTGGAAAGAAAACCTCCTCTCCACCTGCCTGGTTTGAAATACCAGAGGGGGCTTTTGATTGCTGGTTTGAACTCGACCACAAATTAAACAATGAATTTAGAAAATAAAATTTATAGAAAATAAATTTAGTAGGGATAGGGAAAAAAATTAACGGCAAATCGATGAGAAAAAAATAAATAAACGGTAAAAATCGATATAAAAAATTAAATTAACGAAAAAAATAATTAAGGAAAAAAAATTAACGTAAAAATCGATGAGAGAAATAAATGTTCTTAACGGGGAAATCGATCAAAAAAAAATAATAAATGAACGAGGGAAATAATAAAAAAAATTAACGGCAGAATTGAGAAAAAAAATTTGTACAAATCGGCTCGGAAAAAAAATTTTTTGTGAAATTCACTTATGAATATTTTTTGTAACAATTGGAACAAAAATTGACAATAATGCGATGAATTGCGCACTAAATATGAAATAAATAAATTCAGACACAAAAATAATATTTTTATTTATTTTGTCGAATTTCTGTGAAATAAATAACTCATGAGCGCTTAAATTGTCAATATAAGAAGGGAATTAACGAGGGATGCAAAAAAAATTTTTTTTGAGCTGAGCTGAGCGAAAAAAATGCCGCACTACGACCCTAACGATTTTTCGAAAAAAAATCGTAAAAATCGATGAAAAACGACCAAAAACCAATTCATACATGTTATTTTGTCGATATCGCTCATGCGCAACAAAATGTAACGAAAAATCGATATTAAATGAACGAGAAAAACCTTCACCTGAAGTTAACAGTTGTTCAAAAAAAAATTTTGCAAAAACAAAAAAAATTGATGAAAAGGCAAGTCTGCCGCTTTCTAGACCATATATTTTAAAAGAAAATACAAACCAAAATGCTGGATCCAAAATGACCGATGTCTTCCACGAAATCTGCTCGTCAGCTGATGTCGGAGATGAACTAAAGTTGAGGAAAATGATGATGGTGATGAGCCGGAAACCACAGTTTAGAGTTTAATTAAATTAATTTTAAACTCAAAAAAAAAGAATAAAAGAATAATAATAAATAATAAATAATTATAAAAATAATTATTATGATGAAAGGGCGAGGAGCACCGACCAGTCCAGGATCTTGAGATGGAATGACTCTGCCTCAAGGCCAGACTTTCCACACGCAGCACACACAACCACGCCACAGACAGCAACTCTCTCGAATCTTCCGTTTCGGGAAGATTCGAGTACAACTTCCACACTTGGCTTCCGGTGACTCTCAAATTTCACTAGGAATAAATTTTAAAATTTCACCATTATCAGTCGGAAAAATTATCAGAGAAGTCATCGACGCCCTTAATGAAAAATTAAGCCCATTTTATTTTCCGGAACCAAATGAAAATGTATGGGGAAAAAATGAAGAAGGATTTCGTAAACGATCGAACTTTGACAATGCTTGTGGCGCTGTTGACGGGAAGCATATTAGAATTCGCTTTCTTATTTGACACATTACAACTACAAAAATTTCTTCTCAGTGGTGTTGATGGCAGTCGCTGGACCGGACTATTCATTCACACACGTCGACATTGGTGCCGCTGGTTCTCAATCCGATGGCGGAGTGTTTGGAAGATCCTCTCTTAAAATAGCTCTCAACAACGAAACTCTTAACCTTCATCCAGCAAAAATCGTGGGACATACACTACTTCCGCATGTATTATTGGGGGATGATGCATTTCCTCTAAGGTCAAATTTGATGAAACCATTCCCAGGAAAATTTTTGACGCGAGGTAGACGTATATTTAATTACAGACAATCAAGAGGACGAATGGTTGTTGAGAATGCATTTGGTATACTATCTGCGCGATGGAGAATTCTTCATAGAACAGTAATCGGTGATCTTAACTTCATAAAAAAAGTTGTACATTGCTCTGTTTTACTCCACAACTATCTGATTGCAAAAAAAGACCTAAATTCAATCACCAGCGATATTGATAACAACGGTGATATTATTCCTGAAAATTGGAGAGAAGAACAACCGATGGAAGGGCTAGACTACCAAGGTTCAAATAATTATACAAATAACGCTGCTGAAATCAGATCTCAATTTTCATCTTAATTCAACGGCATAGGAGCTGTTGCTTGGCAAGACTCAAAAATTTAAGTCGTTTACTTTCATCATAGATAGGATACAATGATACAGGTAATTGTTAATTGATAAATTATAATTATCACTACTCAAAATAATTCGTATTTTGGTTACAAATTTTAAGGTTTATATTATAATTCGAAAACTCAATCATTGCACAAGTTTCAGAGCTTTTCTTCAGATGGGTAATGAGCAAATAAACAAAAATAAGAATAAAATGGTAAGGTCAATGACCTTCGTAATATTTACATTCTGTTCAGTTCATTCACCATAATTTTTTTTTAATTTTTTTTTTCAGATAGAAGAGAGCTTCCAGGATTTCCCTACCACCAGATCCATCCTATGAAGATATGCTTGGAACTGATCTCAATTTGACATGTGTTGCTGTAGGGTCACCAATGCCTACAGTCAGGTAAATTAAGATTATTTGCGGGAACTATTATTAACTTTAACTTATATAAAAATTATAACCTAACTTAACTACTTAATTTAATTAAAATTAATAAAACAAATTAATTAATTTGTGTTTGTGTTAGGGGCTGAGACCTTTGGTTGATACTGTAGCGATTGTTTATGACAATACGATTAAATTTGCACCTACTCCTGTTCAAGAAATGAAAATGCCTTTAAAGCCTGGGGATTAACCATCTAGGTCTGTACCAGAACCTGTGAAAAAGAAATTGATACAATTCCAGGTAACGAGAACATGATACTTTACATAGAGATGCCATAAAATTTTTGATGAGAACTGAGAACTGTTTGTTAATGTTACTTAACAGGAGAACAACGGTGTACCAGTTCATCTTAAAGGTGGAAGTAAGGACTAAATCCTTTTAGCAACAATTGTGGCTCTCATTGCTGTTAGATTATTTGAATCCCACAGATTTATGTTCCAAGCCAGTTATGATTTATGTTTCCAAAGAAATTAAAAAAAAAATTAACTCATCGGTAGCTTTTGTGAAAAATATGTCTTATTAGCAGAATGTATGGACACAAATGTAAAGTTAGTTAAACCTGTAACTTATGGGTATGAGTCCGAGTAGAAAAACTGTCAAACGAACGAACGTAATAAAAATTTATAAGTCAGATTTTGCATTTTGGTCTCAAAATTTATTTAAAAATAAGGCATACAGACTCTTTGTTACAATCTATTTAAGTAGATTGATTCTGATGACTCCGAATATCCTTCAGCGAGTCCACTCTAAAAACTTGTCCCTAACAGCGAGTGAGAATTTGAAGAGCCATATTTTGAAAATGGTAGTGAACTGGGTGGACAGGACGCTTAAGAGAAGCCTTGATCTTGATTGAATGGTAGATAAAGAGCGAACTAATCTCTAGTAACTGCTGAGTGATGGTGAATAGGGATAGCCTATGGAACCGCGGAGATTGAGATTACAGCATGATCTTCTTACTAATGATTCCATAAGGTTTTAACTTACAATTAAATCCTTTACACATATACTCTACTCACTACTACTAAAAAAATTATTAACTTTTTCATTGACATTTTTTTATTACGTTTATAACTAAGAACTTTTATAAAGTCAATTTGATGAATCACAAATTAACCATGTCAATTTCACCATAGTACACGGTACTTGGTCATTGACCCCAGAATTCAATTTTTTTTGTCAAGATAAATAAAAATACACATTTGTCTAGCCTTTCCTCGACACTTCTTTCGAATCCGATTAATTAAAATAACTTTGCTAACAAAATCTTTTGAAATTTCCAAGGTTGCTATAAGAAATTTACAAAAAGCGACTGATGAAAGTCGCTTTTTTGTAAATTTCTCATAGCAACATTGGAAATTTCCTGATTTTAGATAAAATCAGACGTTTCAAAAGTTTACTTATAAACTTACTTATAGTTACTTTATAGTTTTTACTTATAGTTTCAACTTTTTCAAAAAGGAAAGACAACGCATCGATGAAACAAATGTTTGGTCAAACTCCGTTGTATACTTTCTCCGCGCAATTCTCACGCCTGTTGTATACTTTATCTGCTCGTTGTCGTTACTACGCCATCGCTTACTCCGTTCGTTATTTTTTCAATATATACTTTATCCATTCGTTGTCGGATGATTTTTTCTCGTTACTTTCTTTGCTCGTCGTCACGAGAATTGCTAAAAGAAAGTATATAGCGGACTTTTTAGGAATATTTGTTTTGTCTTTGCGTCATCGTTGTCTTTCGAAAAAGTTGAAGCAGTGTCAACTTTTCGGAAGAAAAAAGTAGTATTTTGAAATCAAAACAATTGATATTTGAATTTTTTCAACTTTGTTGGCATGGCACAAAAGTTAAAAAAAAAATTTTTTTTCAACTTTTTAAAACGCAAAAGCAACTCATCAAATAAATAAAGTATACAACATTTTTACTTTGTCTGGTTGTTGTCGAAACAACAACCAAACATCACTTTGAGAAAGTATATATTGATTCTCTATTCTTCCCTATGACAATAATTCTCGTGGCAAAGCACGAAAAAAGCAAAGTATACAACAGGCGTCAAGACAACGAAAAAACAAAGCAAAGGTTAAATACCATCAAACGAAGCACTGAAAAAGTATATATACAAAAAAAAAGCGGAGATCGCATTGACAACGCAAATGCAACGCAACGAAAAAGTATACAACGGGCTAAAAAACAATTCAAAGTTGGGATCAAGGTTGCTATGAGAATTATTGAACAACCACTATTATAAGGTTAGACCATAACTCCAGTTTTTTTTTTTTGAAGTCAGATGACAGGTTGTCATCTGTGACCGTTTCCAAGGTTATAATGAAATATATTTAAATCTACTTGAACAATCTTATCTACTTTTAAAAACTGACTATTAAAATCATTTTAATTATTTTAAAAATTTTCAGTAGTACATAGTGATAATTACCCAAATATTTCTAATAGGTTTTGTATAAGAATCATCACTATCTTCATCTCTGCATCAATTCGTCCGCCCTGAAAGTATAATGAAAAATTTTATTTAAAGAAAATTATAATCTTGAATGATTTATGATTTTGCAAATTAGGAATTACATTAAACAATTACTGTTACTGAAACTGAGTGGTGCATTACATATAACAATAATAAATAAACATAATAAATTTTTTGTCCTGTGACATAGTTCAAAAATGAGGGATTATCATAATTCACTTTTAGCTTTAACCATACTCCTTGGTTAATACTACTGTTATCGCAAGTGATTGAAGTGACATAAAGTCCAGCATTGTGATATTCAGTGATGATTTTGTCTATAGCATTTTTTGTTAATTTGTAGTCGAAGTTGAAAAAAATAGGTTGCTTCCATTTCGTAAAAATTCCTCGTGCAAATAATACAAGCATGTTCTTATGGGGTCCAAATATTTTATCAACTGACTGGTCATAGGCAACGGCACCATCGAGTGACATCTCATCAAAACATAAGTTGCAGTGGCTGCATGCAACATAATGTTAATAAATATAATCCAGGAATTATTTTTTATTTCAAACTTACCGCTCGATGTCGTTTCTTCCACAAAATTCAACTTTAAGAAGATTCATAACACCAAGAATAATTCCAGGAGAAAATTTTATTTGAGATAGCCATCGCTTTAGAGTGGTTAGTGAAGGTAATGGCAATTTCCATGTATTTCTCACAAAATCCTACACACGAACAGATTTCGCTCAAACACAGAGCCCTGGTGATATCCTCTTCCTTCCATCATGTTTTAGATTTGTTAGTAACCATAAGGTCAATTTGTGTTTTTGAAAAACGTCCAGCGAGTAAAGTGGTCAATACTGATCTTTTTGTTGATGAGGACTGCATATTTTTGGAATGGATTATCGCTGCTTGGCACTTGATTCTTAAACATCGGTTTCGCTGTTCCAATATTCCGATCTGCTTCTGGAAGGACAAAATTTTTTTTTTGATCGGTTAACTAAATCATTCATCGCTTGATTTAGCATTTTCAACTTCTTCTCCAAAATCCGGCATGAATTAGTTGGGCTATAAGTTCATAATTTGTGTTTTAGAAATAATAAAAACCATTACATCAAAGCACTTATTGTACATTGGCGTACTGGTAAGACTTCCCAGTTGTTTCTATTCTGGTTGGTATGTGAATAGTGCTACAGTTTGCCTTATCTACTTTGCAAAATCTAAAAATATACCAATGATTCAATATTTTCAATGTGTTACAATGTGATACATAAATCAGGACCATTTACCGCACTTGTAGAAGTTCTTTCATAACATCTACCAACGCAAAACTAAACCCAACAGGAAGATAGACTCACAGTGTTGGTTTTGGTCCATTTAACACAGCTATAAAAATTTTCTCTATTAATAATATCAAATTTACTATATACAATAAATTTACCAAGTTTCTGTGTTGGAATGGCATCAGATTTCCAACATATCCTTCCTCCATTGTTGATTTTGTAGTTAGACGACATAAAGTGATCAGAACAAACTGGATGGTGTTTCTTAAATTTAAGATTAGCTTGATTGATGTTAGTTTAACAATGACTGTTTTAAAGGTTCAGATTTCGGTAATGAGAAAAAGGTGATCATGTCTCCAGCCTTGTGTCACTTGCGAAATTAATTTTCACACGAACTTACAATGCAACATGCCATTTTGATTATCTTGATTTATAATAACATTTCTAATAAACTTGTTACAATTACAAAAATTTTCGAAAAAAATAGTTTAAAAAAATTAATAATTAATTTTTGGAAATTAAAAATAAAATTTTCGAAGTTTGTTTACAAGTTTATGATTTGTTATTTTTTCAAAATATAAAAAAAAATTGGAGCTATGGTCTAACCTTATAATAGTGGTTGTTCAATAATTCTCATAGCAACCTTTGTTGAGATCGTAGCCGGCCACAGAGTGTATTGATTCGTCTTCAAACTAAACGTTATGTGAAGTCTGACTGCGACTGTAATAAACTTTTAATGCTTGTTGCTTAAATTTAAAGTTAATTTAATTGAAATGAATCGCTGCATTGGATGCGGTTGCAGTTGTAATTGTAATGAGGTTATGCGTAGGATCAATCGACAAGATCAACGACACCGTGAGCGTGGTAATGTCTTCCTTACACGTGAAAACTGTGACTACAATAATAGTAGACCCTTTTTGGACCATCTTCACAAAAGTATTCCGGTCACGGAACAATTATTCCAGCAATCATATGACGATGAAAATGAAGATGTAATCGATTGAATTTAGTTTTTGAGCAATGCTACATCGTGCTTAAATCGTACTTGTACACGTTTCCTTTATTTTAGGAGTACTCTGAAAGAATCCGACAAGACTATTGCAAAATTGATCGTAAGTACTGTACTCCAAGAAGTGTAAATCCTCGTAGAATAATAGAATTCCAACAGCCAATCATTGAAGAAATTTTACAACCATGCTCAACAATGCTTTCTAAAAGCAAACAAAAACTTATTCGTCCACGATATATTGAAGAATCATTTTTGGATCGTGAGCGTCGCTATCGTGAAACGTCAACAGAATTCGTTAATCGTACAAATGTACCAGAAAAATTCAATTATGCTGAAGCACTACGAGGATACGCTACTGAGAAATCAGCAAAATCGATGAAGAACCAATATCCCCGAAGAGTTCCAAAAATTTATCAACCAATCACAGAAACTGCTGAACAAACAGGTCCTTCTATCAAACCACCCAAATCCTACCGTCAGCGTCATTACAGGCCTGATGAGGATACTCGCACACAAATGTACCGATTGGAAAAACAAATTCCAATCAAGTTATCCCCACCGCGCTTGCATCGTGAGGAACATAGGGAACGACGATATGGAAGGGATAGGCAGCAAATTCTCCAATGGAAATGCCAGAATCGTGGGAAAAAATTAAAGTCACCAAAAGTGGAACACCAGCGGAGAGTTTACACTGAAGAATCGAGCAGTGAAGGAGTATACAGAAATTATACTAAAACAAACTCATCATCACCTTCACCTCCCTTCCAGCGATCAAGAACACGAGCAGAATCACGGGGTAAGTGACACAAATACTTTCGAGTATGGGCGAAATTTCTTTTTTTTTCTGGGCACGGTAGCAGAAAATAAAATTTTTTATCTTAAATCGGATAATGTATCTGTTATGTTCTGTTGTATTTTTCGATGTCCAGTAGGTAAAATTTTCCAAGTTTTTTAACATTATATTTTTGAATCTTGAAATTTTTCGAAGTTTTACTGCTGTCCCTTCCACTATTTCGTCAGCCATAATCGAGCCGCTAACCATGAAAGTTTTTGTCGTTGTTTGGAGGTAATTCCTATAGTAACGTTCAATTTAAAAAAAAAACAAATGCTACCGCGGACTATTTTACCTTAGAATATTTTTTTCATTCATTCAGTTCTTAAATACTTTTAGAGTCCTTATCATATATATCACGCATGCGGTAACTTATTGCGGATAATGTGGTTGCCGGCGGCAAATCAGCGGGATCCATTCCTCTACACCAGACGCCAAACGGCGACGAAGGTTTCTACGACTTCGGCCATACTTTGTCCAAAAGTATGCCACTATGAAACTTGAAAACAATTTTAAATTTTTTAAATTAAATTTTTTTGAAAACCCAGGAATGGTAAATATCCTATATTTATGATAATTATCAATGAATCCGTTATCTTTTCTATCTATCCGATATTAATACTATCTCTGCATAAAACGATTAAGTAGATAGTACAGCAGGGTTTTCGCTCCAAGATGGCGGCCAAAATCTATTTTTGTTGGCCTTAAGACCCTTTCACCCTAAGACCCTTTTGCCGTAAGACCCTTTCGCCCTAAGACCCTAAGTTGGGATGGAAGACCCTAAGTATCAAGTTCAAACATGTTTAAACCTGTCATATTTTACACCATTCACCCTAAGACACATTCACCCTAAGACACATTCACC